>OY282558.1:311673178-311902178 GCA_958295665.1 Tipula vernalis | reverse complement strand
CACAGATTCTGGTATCTTTCTATTAGTAAATATCATGAATTTAGTTTTACTGGTGTTCAATTGGAGTTTAGTTTTTGTGAGCCATAGATTCAATAGATTTAAATCGTGTTGCTTACAGTCATAAAGGTCTTTTAAGTTTGTGTTGCTTTATTTGATAACTGCATCGTCAGCATATAATTGAATTTTTCCTTTCAAATCTAAGCCACAAATATCGTTAGTGAAAATATTGGAAAGAACAGGGGCAAGTATGGATCCTTGCAGGATTCCCGTTAAGGAGTACAGAGTAATTCATAATTAACAATCCTTATGTTTTGATATTGCGTACTATTCTCCACATGTAGCCTCAGTTTTATTTGAATTCCTCTGTGGTCCGAAAAAGATACATCTTCCAACCTGACACTGTTGTTTAATCCAACTTGGTCAGTTAGCACCTAATCAATAAGAGTTGAAGTAGTTGATGATACGCGTGTAGCATACTTTAATTGTATTTTGTTAACCACCATGAAACCATTGGTTGTAATTAAATTTAAAAATTTACTAACTGTAGCATTATTTTGGTTAAATAAATTTAGATTAAAATCCCCCACCATTATCGCTCTCTTACACTGTTCCACAATACCATGAAAACACATCAAGAAAACTATCTACACTGAACCAAAAGCCATAGTCAATATGACAAATTTTATGGATAAACATGTGGATAAACATTTTTCAATATTTTTATTGTCTATTTGGAAAAAAAAATATTCTGATAAAATTTTCTCGTTTAGATATAGAGATATTACTTTATTGGCATCTTATTTCTTTAAAAAACAAATAAAATACTAAATTTGTCTCTTAGAACAATATTTATTAATTATAGATTAAAATTTTCGTATTCATTTTTTTCTGAGTGAATAATTAATCTTAATATGATGAAATTGTTGGTTTTTTTTTCAAATTTTCCATTTGAAGATCCTTCTTCAAAGTGAACAGTAATTTTTGATCGATGAAAATATAAAAATGGATCTCATGAACAAAATATTTTCAGGTGGATAATTTAAATAGAAATCGTTTTTTTTCGTCTTTTTTCATGGACGAATCAATTTTCATCTCATCATTCCGAACGTTCGTACAATTTTTACTTTTGTACAACGTACATCAACTATGATTTTGTTTGTCTCTACTCACCAATTCTCGTTTTATGTCTCTTTTTATCTGAACGTATCTACAATTTTCTATTTTTTTTTTTTTACAACATTTCATTTTTCATTAAGAGTACATGTATTTGTAGTCATCATTAAAATCAGTGATTTATGTTATATAAATATTGTTAATAATAAAATAATATATTGTTTTTATTCAAAATAAGTGAAATCAAAGAAAAGTAATTGGATTAAAATATAAGTGAAAATTGTTATAAAGTTTAGTTGAGATTTTAATTATAAAACTCTACAATTAATTTGTAAACCAACATAACCTAAAATTACTACGCCATAATACTTCAGCATTTTTGTGCATTGGATATCGATTCTCACGATTTTTCTAATATAAAGGACAATTTCATAGCTGAATTAGATAGATCGGCCTTTGAATTTTCGTTATCGCTACATAAAATAAATCGTCTTGCGATAAATGATATAAAACTTATTCAAATTTTAGTACGCGATAAAATTATTAGCCCAATAACAAAAGTCCTAAAGACTATTGATGAAAAAAGGTGTTTTCAAGATTTGAAGGAAGTCGTTACTGTAATTTCAAATCCATTTAAGACTTGTGATACTGAGTACAAATTAATAAAACAGCTATATAATAAAGATCTAGCTTGTGAACTAATTAATTATTCAATTAATAATAAAATTGGACTTGTAAGTCATAATGGCTTCCCTCAATATAGTGAAATATCTAGTAAAGGTATTTTAGTCCCGATTAAATTTCAATTTCTCAAGATATGGGAAAATTGTATAATTAATAGTGGATTCGATTTAAATAGACAAACTAACATCTTAAATATTAGTTCGTTTCTTGATGGTGAACTATGGCAAAAAAAAATTCTAAGCTACCATAATAAAATATGTATACCATACTTTCTCTATTTCGACTATTTTCAGATTAACAATCTTCTAGGAACTCATACTCAAGCTATTACTGGAATTTATTTTAGCTTCCCAAGTTTACCAAATTCTTCTAAACTTCAAAATATATTTTGTGCTGGTTTTTTTAAAATCAGACGACCTAAAAGCATTCGGAAACAATTTATATTTATAAACTCTAATATCTGAATTGAATTATCTGACAACAGACGGAATAGATTTTATTGTAAACAATAAATAGATTAAAATTTATTTTGTTTTGGGGTTAATCCTGGGTGATAATTTAGGAGTTAATTGTATATGCGATTTTGCCAGGTCATTTTCAATGCACTGTTACTGCAGATTTTGCAAGTTGCATAAATCTGTTATGCAAGAAGTTTGTGAAGAAAACCAAGAAAATTTGAGAAACGAAATTGTTTATCAAAACGATTTAGAAAATAGCTCTTACGAAAACTCAGGTATCTTTATGGTAAGTAAAAACTATTTTATGTTACCAATAACTATAGCGTAGACATTATGCATGATTTTTTTTTAAGGCATATGTCATTACGATATTCGTTGTATTATATGTAACTTAATTAGTCTCTTCTCCATCGTTATTTACATTAAATGATTTAAATTTTAGGAAACAAAATTTTGATTATGGCCCACTGGAAATTGGAAATATATCAAAACCAATTACTGAGGAACATTTGAAAAAAAAAAATAAACTTAAGATAACTGCCAGTGAAACGAAATGTTTCATTCATTTCCTCCCGGTTCTTATCGGAGATCTAGTACCACCTGAAAATGAAGTTTTCTTTGACTTTCACGTCGCATCGTTTGGAAATTTTTTCCTTTAAAATTTATTTCTCTAATTTTTTTTCTAAATTATTATTTACGAGTAAATTATGAAAATTATCTGGACCATATCCATCCCAGTTATCGATCCTCAGTTAACGATCACAATTTAATTGGATGTCCAAACATGAAAATGATAAATTTCAATTTAGAACATTAAGCGGATGCAGTCAAGTTTATTGGGCAGGG
Organism: Tipula vernalis; assembly: GCA_958295665.1. Taxonomy (NCBI): domain Eukaryota; kingdom Metazoa; phylum Arthropoda; class Insecta; order Diptera; family Tipulidae; genus Tipula; species Tipula vernalis. The sequence continues at coordinate 311,899,077 of OY282558.1, read as the reverse complement.
TCGAGATATTTAAACTGTTGTTGCATGCTTTTAGCAAAGATCCAGGCAAAGTTGCGGGACTAGCGTTGACTTGGGCTAGAAACGTATCTTTTTTATTTTTTTACTTATCCATGTCTTTTGGGATGCTCTCTTATGAATGAGCTCATGCTCAATAGAGAGTGTACCAAAAGCTAAATAAATGTCAATTATTATTAAGTTATTAAGTTTGGAAATTTTTTTCTTTTCTTAATTAAGCTGATCGATTTATTACTCTCCGACTCGTTCTTCCCTGAAAGTTTAAATACATTAAAAAATTTAATTAAAGAACATAATTCGAAATTTATTTCACTATTCAAAAAAAAAAAATTAACACCCAAATTTCATATTTTAACTCATTATCCTAGAGTTATTGAACAATCAGGTCCTCCAAAGTTCTGTTAGTGTTTCAGATATGAGGCTAAACATAGAGAATTTAAAATATATGCCCGGTCAATAACGTCTAGAAAAAATATCATATTAAGTTTGTCTAAAAAATACCAATTTACTTTTGCAAAAGATATGTATTGTCGAGAAAAAACTAACTTTGTCACGACCAATGAAAAAGCTTTATTACACAATCGTTATATCCCTAGATTAAATCAACTATTTAGTTTATCACAAAATGACGTAGAACCATTTATACCAAACCGGTTTCTATTTAACCAAAAATAATTCAATATTTCAAATAATCGACATTTACCTTATTAAAAAAGATACAAACATAATATTTCGCTTAAATGAACTTATACTACTGGAAGTAATTAACAATAACATAATTAGTAGTGAAATAAAAATGACAATTAAAATGGCCAAGGAAATTTCCCGTAGTATTGTACACATATTTCCTACAGAATCTTTGGTAGGTTAAAAGCCTCTGTATTTTATTTATGTACATAAATTTCTAGTACTAATCCTACTACGAAAACTGATGTGCTAATTTTTCAGTTCTGTTTAATATTATTATCAGTAACTGGTTTTGTTTTCTCTTGCAGGATCTCTATTACATTAAGGAAAAATCAAAACCAATAATATCTAAAATATATACAAAGTATTTTAATTCTACCCGTTTGATGAAACGTGCAGGTTAGATTGAGAAAAGAAAATATGAAATTCGAGAATCAGACAAGACTTTAAGAACTAGTATTGCTTTGGACTTTGGTAAATCATATTTTATTTAATTAGTCTAGTTTTATATTTCAAACCATAATAGATATTATTGTACAAATCTTCTTGATATTTTATGTAGATACTGGAAATAATGTTTCTGATGCATTAAAATGTTTGGAAAATCAGAACTTATGGAAAAAGTTATGGAAAAAAACTAGAAAGTACCGTTTAAAAATAATTTCCGAGTCTCTAATGAGTGCAACATCCAGCTATGATATTATTCAAAAAAGGTTCCAGTACTAGCAATTGTTGGGCTACTAATTGGTCGAAATTGATTTTCAACAGTTGTACCCACATTGCCAAACTATCATCACAAACTGGGATTCAACCTCTAAGGCACTGTCCAAAATTATAGAAAATAAAATTAAAGATCCTCAATTTAAAAACATTTTCACCAGTGCTATTAAATCCGAAACATCAGAAAGTAAGTATTTGACCTTAAAATTGTAATTTAAAAAACTGTTTCTTAGTTTCTTCTTTAAATTAATGATTAACATAAGCTCAATTATTGTTTTTTGCAGACTCGCGAAACATAGCATTATTATATTTATTACACGTAATTTTACCACCAGTCGGAAAAATAGCCAAACAATTTTAGTGATTCATCTAAAAAGATAAAAAAATATAGTATTGGTGATTCTCAAGAGTAATTTATAAAAATTTGCAAAACTGCTGCACATGCGGAAGATTGCATTAATAACCTTAAGAAACTACACATTCCAGTACAACCAATATTAATCGTAATTGGATCGATTATGAAGCCCGAAGAATTTTTGGTTTATTATAATGGAATAAGATATAAATTATATTCAATTTTAAAAGCAACAGAAATATGCTTTAAGGTGTTTATGTTGTTTAATTTGCAATACCCTCCGTCATGTGTTTTAGTTTGGAACTTCATCCAATCGTATTTTTTAAAATTGAAACAAACTATGACGTAAACCATACGACAATCGTCAGTTTAATCAAACAAATAAAAAATTGCGGCAACGATTCTAACTAAGCACGAAGTAATATATGTATATAAAAATAAATGTATGAAGTAAAACTGAATTAAATTAAAAATTGAATTTAATAACAAATTTATTGAGTTTTATTTATTTTATAAAACAATGACAATTGATCAAATGGATAAATTTTAATTTATATAACTTTTCAATTTGTTTTACGGTAACTCTATATGATAAAATATTAATAAATAGAAAAATGAAATTAATCAAATAAAAATATTCCATAAAAAAAAATTATTTTTGTTATTGATAAATATTTGTCAGCCAATGATAAATTATAAAATCTATTTGAAAGTAAATCTTGATCGGTTGTATATTGATCAATAATTTTTCAATGTGATTATGATTTTGGTTAATTTGAACAATTTTTTTTTTCAGTGTATGTGCGAGCTAGGACTTTTATATATACATATTAGATTACAATTTTGACGGATAAGTTTTAAAACTAAATAATTATTTCTGCCTATATCTTTGTCACACATAAGTGTGCATTGTATATTTTGTTTAACTAAAATACATACGCCACCACCGCGCCCATCACGACAACTATGAAATATTTAATAGTTCGGAAAGTTAATTAAACAAACTCAAACACGTCAACTTCATAGTCAAATAAGGCAACAAGATCCATCAGCGCGTTTACCTTCGATTTCAAACCCCTGATATTAAAATATAAAATATGCAATTGTCCAGTTTCCAAACGATCATCACGATATTGAAATCCAACCTCATATTTCACATTATCTATTAATCCTTCTATTTGTGAGTTATTATTGTGTACGTGATCATCTGTCATATGTTCCAGTTATTTTCCTGTTAAGTGTTATGTATGTTCTTGTGTTGTGTTGCGCTGTGTTGTGTTATGTATTGTTGTTTTGCGTATTGTTGTGTTGTGTATAAGAGTAATGAAATTAAGTGTAGATAAGTTAAAAATGACAAATTTTAAATTGAAAATTAAAAAAAAATAAAATAAAAACCGAAAATAAATAAATAGTTCACACCAACAAGGAAACTGACACAAGACTGTAAGTTGTTTCAATGTTGTAGTTTTTCTAAATCAGTAAAAAATTGTATACGAATTATTCCTGATTGTAGTGTTTTGCAAAGTAAAATCCTGTTGTTTATGGTCCAAAAGAACTGAAATTCGTTCGAAGGTTTGAACTGTCGCACAGCACGAAATAATTGTAGTTGTCTTACGGTGAGATGATCTAGTAGAAAAATTGGATTTTCTGTATCAGTGCTGTATCCAATTTGGTCCGATAATAGGTTTTTGAATGCTTTCTTGCTTTCCAGTATTTCTTGTTTGGCTCTATTGGATAAGAGCTTTACAAGAATAAAATTTTTCGGTAGATTTAATGTTTTCTTGTTGAGTTCCGGTTGCAGCAAAACTTTCCCAATATATTGGGCACTGTTAATGTCGTCAGCGGTGATATTTGAGTTTAATACTTTTAAAACATTTAGTGTGACACGTCATGCAGCTTTGCGTTAACCTCTTGTGTAGATTGCAATTCAAGCTTCAAATTTGCGTTTTCTTCAACCAAGCCCGTAATTTTATTCCGCAGTTCAGATAGTTGTCATCATCTCTTCGAGACGTTTAAAACCATCCACCTCGATAATTGGTTTTGGTGATATATTCGTTGTTAACGTTGGTGAATTATTTATTGCAGTGGCACTATCAGTAAGTGTGTTTTGTTTCGGAGTTGTTCCGGTTAGATTTGATGTTAAGTTGTTTTGGCAGCAGAGCCAGGTTGCCGACAGTTTTTGAATATCTTGCCGATCTTTGGCCTATACACCTCTACATCTAGGATGGTAAGTTTTCAAACACTTTACACTCTTAATGCCTTATTGTATATCACTAATAATGTTTCCTTTACAGTTTTCACATTTCGAACCCAACATCAATGACATTTATTTATATATGGTTCTCAAAATTACAACAACAAACCACACAGTAAAAAAAAAATTGATTTTTCAATGGAAATTTTATTAACTTTTTCTTGTAATTTAGCATTTTTGCTGTAATATTGCATAAAAATAACAATTCTACATTAAATATTCAGTAAAATTAATGATTTTCTGTAATTTTCGATCAAAATGTAAAATTCGATGAAATATACCGGAATATTACATATATGTGCTTACATTTTTACTCGCCAGTTGAAATTTGTTAGACAATTAAATTAAAAACGCGACATTTCACATAGAATTGTGAGAATATTGTAATTATAAGATAAACATCATGTTCATTCGTGATTGTGTTATTCAGCAAAACGTTTTTAAAGAGTGAAGCTGTGTTTCGAGTTTTGGGATTAATTCTAATTAATAAATTATATAAATTAAAATAATTAAATATTTACTATTAATTAAGTGTATTAAGGTGAAGTTTAAAGGTATGTATGTATCTATATTATATTATATGTGCGATATGCTTATGGTAGTGGACTATTTAATTGATTTTTTTCATCCAAGTGAAATTTGTTTGAGGTTAAAGTGTTTTTTTAACACGTAGGCCTTACATTGTTAATTCACCCACGCAAATGTTGCTGTAGATATACATTTTATAAAGTAAATCTATGTGCAAAATATTGAAAAAAATATATAATATTTTAGTAGTGAGATACATTTTTTACTGTATGTCTAATACGCCAGTATTCGTGGTTAAATATTATATGTACAATGTATGCCAAGAACAAAATTGGATTAGCGAGAAACATTTGGAATGTATGTCTAGAACAAAATTGGCCTGAATGGGAGACATGTTAAGGGAATGGTTTTATAACAAACGAGTTCAACTTGTATGTGTCAATAATGAAAAATTAATTTTGATTAAGTTACAGATTGTTTGATCTATCATGGTGTATGTTTGCGACAATTGTGGTACATCATGCGCTGATGAAGAAAAATATGTATCCCATCTAAGATCCCATAAAAATGAGTGTAATGTAGTGTTTCGGTGCATGCTTAGTAATTGTAATCGAGTTTACTCTAAATTTATTGGTTTTTCTACCCACTACTACAGAAACCATCGAAAAATTAGAAAAAAATTAATACAAAATACTAATTGCTTAGAATGTCATATAAGCAACTGCTCATTTAAATCTTTAACAATAGAAGAAATGCTGCAACATTTATTAAAACATATGCGTACTTCTCAAATGCCGAAAATTAATTGTCCAATTGGCGCGTGTGTAAAAATATTTAAAAATGAAAAAACGTTTAGAAATCATATTAATAGTTTCCATAAAATAAAGTTGTTGTTCAACAAAAAGTCCAATAATAAAGCAGAACAAGATGATCTTCTTTTACAAACCCAAAACTTTTGTTCCAACCAAAATAATAAACGCTTACCCGAAAACATCCTAACATCATCTGCTATATGCCAAGACCGGCCATCCAAAATGGTCGATATTAGAAATGTAACAGAAAATTTGCTAATTAGATTAAAGAGTGATCATAATATACCCGAGCGAATAATAACAATAATCGCGGATAATTTAGCACATTGCTCAAATTTACTGGAAACAAATATTACTGAATCCGTAGAAAATATTTTCAGTAAGCATGATGCGCAAAGCGGTCTAAAAAGTGAACTTTTAACTTCTATAATTCCGCAGATTAGTTTAATTTCCAACACTTCGTTATCGAGCTATAAACGAAAACAAAAATTCACATCTGAGTCATACGTCAAACCTCACAAAATTTTCTTGGGTGTGAATAATTATCACAAATCGTGTTTTACTATTATATTCCTATAAACGACACTTTAAAACAATTATTTACAGATCCACAAATTTTATTACAGTTCAAATCAATTCAAAAAACTAAATTTTCAAAATTTTGTGATTATACTGATGGGTTTTTATATAAAAGCAGTAACTTTTTTTATAAACAAAAACGGATCGAGCTTATATTTTATGCAGATGCCTTCGAGGTTTGCAACCCATTAGGATCAGCTAAATCTAAACACAAAGTGCTAGCGATTTATTTCATTGTTGGAAATTTGCATACTCATAATAGATCAAAAATTAGTAATATCATGCTAGCTTTACTGTGTACAGAATCCCACGTGAAAACATTTGGATTCACTAAAATTTGTGAAAAGTTATTATTAGATTTAAAAAAGCTAGAATCGGACGGAATTATGTTTGATAAAGAGATTGGAAATACAAAAGGTTCAATCATTGCATTTTGTGCAGATAATTTAGGAGCTCACCAAATAAAAGGATTTTTGGAAAATTTTAGTTCCTCAGAATATTTTTGTAGATTTTGCCATTTAAGTTTGAAAGATTTTAAAGCAAATTTTCGCATAAGAAGGGAGTTAAGATCTAAAGTTTCTTACACCAATGATGTTAAGTTATTGAAATGTCAGGAGTCTGCTCATGGAATTAAGCAAAATTCATGATTTAACACTTTGCAATATTTCCACGTAAGCAACCATGGTCTTCCTCCGTGTATAGCGCACGATTTATATGAGGGTATTATAGCATTTGATATTTGTTTGGCACTTCATTATTTTGTAAATAACCATTGGTTCACATTCGATTACCTGAATCTTAATTTAGACCGCATACAAAAATGTTTAAAATATAATGTTAGTTTCCCTGAAATTAAACATAATAATAAAAAGCTTACTGGACATGCCATGCAAAAGTACTATTTACTTATATTATTACCTTTAGTTTTACTAGACAAGATCAAAGATACTAATGATAATGTTTTAGAAATGGTATTGCATCTTGTAGAAATATCGCAAATTGTATCGTCACATATTGTTACCCTAGCCCAAGTTCATATTTTAGATGGTCTTATTAATAGATATCTAGAATTGAGGGTATTGCTCTTTCCAAATGTGGCACTTAGACCTAAACATCATTATTTACAACATTATCCAGAATTGATAAAATTGTTTGGTCCTCTAATTAAATTTTCTACTCTTCGATTTGAAAGTTAACACCAATACTTTAAACAAATTGCTTCGAAATCGAGAAACTACGTCAATTTGTTAAAAACGTTTACAGAACGACATCAAATGATGCAGTCGACTCTTGTAGGGCAACGATTTTGTAACGATATTTCAAAAAAACATTTCATACGGTTAGAACCTACAACCGTTTCAATTCGTGTTCCAGAATCGTTTGTATATAAAACAAATAGTTTATAACTTACAATATCGTAAAGTATTTCGCTGGTCAGTCACTGGCGATTACCAATAATATAGATGGTTATGTTATTTGTTTAACAATAAAATCAATTTTAACTGACGAAATGGTTTCTGAAGTAGCTTATTTGGGAAATATTTTTAAAATGGTGTTGAATTACAAGCTAGGCCTCTTTGAAGTTACTGACATGGACTAATCACTAAATTTCATTTCCTTTTATAACCTTTCCTCTCCATTTCCATTTGTTCAATTTAAAAATGGATCATCATTTTTTGTCGTTTGACTTGAATTGTGGTGGTACACTAATTATAATTTATTTATATTACATTTCATTTTAGATAAACAGTATTATGTCTTCGCAGCCTCGGCTATTTGTTAAACTTTGGGATAGAGAATGCCTATTAAAAAAATTTTTTTTGTGTACAGAAAATATAGAATCTCTTATTAAGAAAGGTAAGTTATTAACTTTTAATAACAATAATCAAATTTTGAACTACTCGTATTTACTATAATATTTATCTAAATCTTCCACTATTTCACTTCTAGCAAACGCTGCGGGCTTATTAGGATCTAAATTAGTCCTAGAATCTGACGGAACCGACGTTGAGGATATGGAAGTTTTAGAACATTTTGGCCAGAAAAATGAAGTTTTTCAGATTTTAGAGCAAACTGAAAACTGGATACCACCACCGTCAACTTCCAATAATTCAGTAAGCTGTGTATCTGATGCAAAAATTCCCAATGATTCAGAAAACTCCAATAATATAATTACATGGATCACCACAAATGATTTAACAACTGCATCGGAACTTGAGGCACCTGAAAGTCCTCTTAATACAACTATTTCAATGTCAAGTGGTAGAGTTACTTCCATTAGTTCCGATGTTTCAGGAAAATCAGAGAGAATTGGCACAAAGCAAGCTGAAAAATTATTTTCCGATTATCAGTTTCCTACGAATCAAATTTCGGATAAAATGCTGGATCTGCTTAACCTAGGCCAACCTTTAGATTACTTACATAACGATTTTATACATTGCGTTGTGAATGATATGCGAAGAAAATCATTATATATCCCTCAAAGAGTATTTCGCACAATTGCATCTCGTTTAATACAAATATATCCGCTTAGTTTGGCAATACTTGATGGAGAAGGAAAGCCTATTTGCACAGAACCAATAACTTTGGCAACTAAGATGTGTAACCACAATAATTATTTAAATAGAATTTCCCAAAACCGCTCACCTGCAAAATCTATAAAAAGAAAAGTAAATTTGTCAGAAGGTGTGGCAAATTTTTTTGAGAAAATTAGTACTAGCAACCAAATATCAGATGAGGAAGGAAACATTAAACGAGTATGGCTTAAGGAAAATTACGGTCGGGAAATTTCTAGCGATGCATTAAACAAAGAAATTATGGAAATTTTTAAGTCTACGTTTACACAGCAACGTAAATTTTTAAACAAAAATCCCACAATATCAGAGATAAAGGAATATTGGCCTCATTTATTATTACAAAATTTTTTAATTTGCCATTTTTATGAAATGATGGATATACAGGAAACCTTGTTTTTAAGCAGATGGAATTTTCGGAAAAATGCTATTTTTGAATTTGGAAATAGAATTAAAAATTCAGCTTTTGGAAATGAAGAGGACGAAGACCTAAGATTATTAAAGATTATCACTACGCATTTTAAAGAAAATTTAGACTCACTGGTGAAGAAATACTCTGTAAGTAATTACATTAAAACATTACCCACCAAATAATTTATTCTTGATTTTATTTCAGTATGGAACGTCAGTAAACGAAATAGAAATACCTACGTCAACACCATTCTTTGCTATAATCGGTAATTAGATATTATTACAATTTAATGATTATATTTACTATATTAAAGTCATTTGACTATTACAGATCAACCCAACAATAATAAAACTATTTATTTTTATGTTGAGATGCACCAACTTGATATCAGATGTAGTTGTATCAAGACTGCAGTACTTCTTTCGATTGCCGCGTACTATGCTTTTAATATACAATATCCCATGGAGTTATCACAGACGTTGGAGGCTATGCAAAAAATATTTCTTAATATAGATGTAAATTTTTCTCGTTCCAAAAAGCAAAAAATAAATTTTAAGTCCAAAGTCGTCAACTTTTTAAAAAAAGTTTTGAATGACTAGTTTTTAAATATAAGTATTAGAATTAAGTATTTTTATATGTATAAAGTATGCATGTTGCGTACACTGAAATAAACTAATATTTTATAAATAAAGTTATCATAATGAAGCAGGTAACATAAACTCTTTTGTTTTATTAAAACAACTATTCCAATTTAAATACATAAATGGTGCCCTAAATTAAACTGAATATTATATAATAACCTAATCTTTTAATACATTATTCACGTAAAAGTTTGCCATCTTTCACTTGTAAGAATGCTGCAGGAATGTAAAATTACTTATTTATTAATGTAAAAAAATGTAAGAACTTATTCGCAAATTTGAAAAATTCACGTAAAATTATATGTTTTTTCATTTAACGTAGTACGAGATTTTGTTGGAAAATTTATGGATTATAACCCTTAATTTTCAATGGAAATTGATTTTTTTATTGATTGAAAATTTTTTACTGTGCAGATTCGACTATTTATATGAATATTAATAATTTCCAACTTTGGTGAGTATTTTTATGTATTTATTACTAATATCGTATTGTAGTGTCTTTGATATCACAATTTATTAATAAATATTGAAAGTTTATTTTTAAAAATAATTATTTTTAATATATTTTCTTTCTTGTAGATTTTTTTCAGTCCGATCACTTTGACAGCGCGCCAATTTCACCCCTCTTAATAGAGTTCTTAACCTTGTATTGTCTAACCTCAATGTTAAAACTCTTATACGGTTAATCGGTGTATGTATCCGTGTAAACTTGATCTTTACCATCCGACACGCTTAATACGACTTGAAAAATGTTTATTGAAATGCTACAAACAGCTAAATACACCAGATACAAACAGCTAAATTCACCCAATCTGAAATTTATTGAATATCGCGTATAATATTGGCCGAAATTGAGTAACTTTGCAAACAATTATTTAGGTACTTTCTAAATTTTGCTACATTAAAATAACTTTTTCTAATATTTTATGAATGGCGATCGATGTACAATATTCCCTCTTTCGTTTGATATGAAAAACGCAGAATTGGAAAAATGGACTTACACATTCTGCATTTCTCGCAGACGATATATCGTTCTGGTGTTTATTTACAATTACCAATTTGATACTCAAATAAATTGATTAAATTTATTCGTCTAAAAGAGAAATTTCGTAATCGACATCATAAATTTAAGTATTCTAATGATTATGTGATTTTTTCTAATTTGCGTAACCGTGTTAAATATGAAATTCGCAAGTGTTCTTCAAACTATGTCATATTAACCAGAACCCCAAGTTAATCTGGAGCTATGTCTCTTACTATACTAGATTTGTTTACCCATCATGTATGAAACAATAGGTGCAATTGAAGCTACTGAAGTTATGTTGATGAGTATTTTGTTGACTCATCAAATTTTCATGTTAACGGTAATTCTTTAGGTTCTGAGGAAGATGTTTTAAGGGTGATACCATCGCTTGATATCAAAAAAGGTGATGGTTCTGATAATTTATCCAATTATTTTAATTTTAAATTGAAATGTCTACTAAACAAACCTTTAACATTATTTTTTAATTTATCGTTAAAAATGGGGGTTTCCTTCTTTTAAGAAGAAAGCTTACATAGTACCAATATTTTCAAAATGTCTATATCTACATAAATTAAAAAGTTTGAGCAACATTTTTGAGAATATTGTACAATATATTTTATCATCTTTAATGATGTTAAGCATTTAATAAACTAATTTAATTTAATGTTAAGCTATAAAGCCGTATTTTTTTTTCTTTTTAATTTAATAATTTGTTAAACCACCTCACCTTAGTTCTTTAATCTGTTATGAATGAGCTCCTGCTCAAAATAGATTATGTAATTGGGGTGGTTGGTCGCTAATGCAAAATTTATGTAAATAAAATAAATCAAATCAAATCAAATAAACAACAGGTTAAATTCAATGGATTTTTTCAAAGATTATTATTGCTAAGTCTATAGGGTACTTCAGGATTCCACTCTTGGCCCCCTTTAATTTGTTATTTTTATCAACGATTTGCCAATCGTTTTGTCTACATGATACTTACTTTACGCTGACGATCAAAATATTTTCACCAATGATAATAACGCTGCTGACCGTTCTAGAGTACAGTCTGATTTCCAAATTAAGACTTTATATCAATAAACGTGTTGCGTCCAACATTAATGATATTGTTTTAGTTAGGATTTCCGAAATTACTGATTTGGCTGTCAAAACTAAAATTTGATCTTCATATCGTAGCTGAATGTGCAAAAGCACATAAACTACATGGGTTTATTCTTAGTCGTGTTTGGAACACTTTAGTCATATTTGGAGCCCTAACTTATTAGGCTCAAATGGTGAGAGGGTACAGTGGTATTTACCATCTTTTTAATGTATAAGTGTATGCCTTTCAGTAGTCATATTAACTATAAAGACAGGCTTAAAATATTTTAACTACAATCGCTTGATAATCGCTTATTTTTCTTGATTTCAACTCAGTTTAGATCTGCGATCATCAAAACTATTGTAAAGTTTAGTTGTTAGTCGCGGGTGGGGTGGATGTTCTATATGAATGTGTGTGTATGTGTGTGTGCTTGTGAGCTATCATATCGAAGGTTGAATTGTTTTATGTACAGGCAGATAGACGCAGTTTTGTAAATTGTTTGTATTATTAGATTATGATTATTACTATTGTATTTATAATCGGTTTTATTATAAAAGATTTTGTGCTATGGAGTGGCAGCGTGTATTTGAACCCCTATTTATCCGCTGTCAAATTTTTAGATTAATAAAAATAAAAATAAAATTTTAATGATATCCAATCTACTGTTATTGTTGGCATCATTTGAACCACATAATGTATTTGCTTTTTATAATTAAATTGAAACTGTGTAACTCAAAAGTATATGTAACATTTTGAACAGCGAAATAATTATACAACTCAATTTTGCTTGATCTTTTTATACAGGGTAAATCCTAAGTAAGTACAATATAGGTAAATTCGGGTGGTGATGGAGTTCACGGAGGTTAGTGTCCTACATCACCTACCCAAATTTATAGTGCTTACTTAAGATGCACCCTATATATGTGGCTTTAATTTTAACACAAAACACTGTCAAAAATCAATTTCTTAATTTTGTTTATGAGTTGTTTGTTTGAGCTGTCAAAATTAGAAATATCATCGAAATAACCTTTTGAATTGAGTTTATCAAGTACAAATATTATAAACGACTTGGTACGAACACAACAAAAAGTATAAGTTTTTATTTTTTTCGTTATTGAGTTTGACAACTTAATTCATCTAAACTAATGAACCATAAATTATCACGAGTGTTTTTAACGTTTAAAACTCCAACATTTAACCTTACACATGAGTATATCGTAATATGCACCCATTATATCGAAATCATATCATGCCTTTCTAAAAAACGTAATATTTCTAACGAACGATAGATACATTCTCGTATATACCAAAAATATTGTAATGATGTATTCTAAGATAACAAGAAAACTTAAAACCATTTTCCTTCATTTAAGGTTTCGATGAAAATAGAATGAACTCAAAGAATAAAATCAACCAAAATAAAATTAAAATACAAAAATGGCAAAACCATGGCAAAAAGAATAGAATATAATGAGAATGTAATATTAGAATAAATTTATTCAAGTACCAGTTTGAACGTATTTTTGAATGTTAAACATAGTTTCTAGTATTTTTTTTTTGTGGTTTAATGCTCTGATTGTGTATAATCTATATTCAATTGCAATGCAAGCTGATGTGACATGATTAAAAATTTTGATGAAAATGAAACGTTATGCAAAAAATGGGGACCATTTTTTTACAAACAATATATATATTTATATATAGCATTTATACGAAAATAAATGGCAGATTCTTTTAAATCCGTTCAACCAAACCCCACCCAATGTCACAAAAAAAAAAAAATAAAAATCTAAGCTTATTTCAAACGGAAACTACCCATGACTAAAAAATTAGAAAATAAAAGAAACAGATGGGAATAAATTAACCATTCGTTATTATTTTATTTTTGTACTATTTTGTCTTTGGTTTCAATGAAATTTTAAATTTCTACTTGAATAACTATTTTTCATATTTCTTCCACTACAACAATATATACGCAGAAAAATATTTAAAAAGAAATAGCAAGACGTTCTTTTTTTTGGCTATATTTTAGTAACGGGTGCTAATAAAAATGAAACAATTCGCAGAATTTTAATCAACATATATGCTAAAGGAACAATCGATGCTCCCGCCGAATATAATATACCGCATGCACCCAGTACATACATATATTGCACATTGTACATGAATATGGTAAAATAGAAGAAAAACGAACCACAAAAGTACAACGGTGATTTGTAATTGAATGAATTTTTCATGATACACAAATGTGGTTTAACATATGTATGATAAACATAGAGAGGAAGAGATTGGTTGAATAAATAAATTTATTTAAATTTTGCCAAAATTTTGGTTTTTTTTTTTTTGCTTCGAATTTTTGATAAATAATTCGTCTTCGGCACATCAAATAATGTCACCACAAAAAACTCATGGTTGCGATTTTTTTGTTTTGTTTGTGGTTTAATATTTCTGTATCAAAATGAAAATATTTTCATGTCACGAACGCAATGTGTTTTGCATCTATAAGTTTTTTATTTTTTTAGACAACAAAATAACGTATGTACGAACATGTATATCTGTTCTATGTTCGAATAATTTAACGATATACATATGTACAACAAAGTAGAATTTCGTATCTATTTTGTGCTATAGTTTTTCATTTTCTATTTCCTGAATTTTCTAAACGTATATACAGTATATATTTATCCACAAAACGAGAATTGAATGCGTCCTATTATTATAGAACATAAAAATTTTGAATAATATACATTTTCGTGAGCTTCGTGAATATTTTATATATTTTTTTGGGAATATATAAATCTTGTTCAAATCAACATATGGCAAAAATATAAAAGCTCCATTTTATTTTGGTTTATTAATAAATTAAAGTTAATTAATTCAAATGATGTTTATTTATAGTTAATATTCTGTATATACATATTTACAAATATTATGTTTGATTTGTTTGATAATACAAAGAATGAGCTAGGTGAGACATACATTAAAATTCATGAACCTAATACAAAAGCGATTGCGTCAACACATTTTTTTAATTTCCCGAAACCATCTTTCTTTTTAGCAAAATTAGATTCTAAATAAGACTCGACTTGGCTTGATAGAACTTATAACTAAATCAAAAATATATTGCAGTAATTTTTATAATAAAAAAATTGGCCTAATTCGAAAAGCTTAGACATTTCAGAGTTGGATAATCTAGCCTTATTTAGGTGATAGTTCACCTATTAATTCAAATGATGTTAAAGTTATTTGTAAAGGATTCTTTGATTAATTGAAAAGAGTGTTTAATCTATCATTAATTAATTCACTTTCAAATTACTATAATAATTCTAATTTTATCTGTGGGTTTGCTGCAATTTCTGAAAGGGATGTTCTCTTTGTGATTAGAAAGGACACTAACAAAGGAATTAGGACCTGACGGTTCACTTAGTTTAATAATGATTATTTATTAGGTTTGTAAATAGCTGCATTTTCCCCAAATTAAGGAAAACTTTCTCCGTCATTCCAGTTCTCAAATCGATACTGTTGCTGATACAAAAAACTACCATCCGTGTGAAGTTTTCCACAGAATTCAAAAATGTAGTTACACAATTTAGAAAATAGTGTAGTTGTACTCGCAAAATGTAGCAGGATAAGTTTACATTTATTTTCATGCAGAAAAAAATTAAACCCGTAAAATAGATAAAGTAAAACTAATAGTGTAGCTGTCATTTGTTGGCCAGTTACAAGAAATCCTAGAGACGTCTAAGTAAATCTAAGTATGCCATATCATTGTTGGCATTTAGTAGAATATTTGGACTAGGATTTCTCTTAACTGGCTAATAAGTGGCCACTACACTTTATTTGGATAAAATAAAAGTGAGGAAATGCGATATCTCACCATATGAGGGTCGTGTTAAAATGACTCTTGGCCCAAACGTTCTACTGAAAGCCACACAAAATAAAACTGTGGAAATGCGGTATTTCACCCTTAGAGGGTTGCGTTAAAATAATTCATGGCACAAATGTTCTAATAAAAGCAAGCAATAATATGGCATACTCAGATTTACTTAGACATCTCTGGGATTTGTTGTACCTGGCCAACAATTGACCACTACACTTTATTTGTATAAAATAAAAGTGTAGAAATGCTATATCTACCCCTTGAGGATTGCGTTAAAATGATTCATAATCCAAAATATTCTAATAAAAACAAGCATTAATATAGTATATTCACACTTACTTAGACATCTGTAGCATTTGTTGTAACTGGCCAACAAGTAACCACTACACTTTATTTGTACAAAATTAAAGTGTGGAATTGCGACATCTACCACTTGAGGGTCGCGTTAAAATGATTCATAATCCAAATTTTAAAGCAAGCATTAATATGGCATACTCAGATTTACTTAGACATCTTTAGCATTTGTTGTATAAAATAAAAGTGTGTACAAAAATTTGTATATAGTAAAAGTGTCACATTAAAATGATTCATAATCTAGATGTTCTAATAAAAGCAAGAAATAATATCGCGTACTCAGATTTACTTAGACATCTTTAGCATTTGTTGTAACCGGCCAACAAGTGACCATTACACTTTATTTGTATAAAATAAAAATGTGGAATTGCAACATCTACCCCTTGAGTGTTGCGTTAAAATGATTCATAATCCAAATGTTCTAATAAAAGCAAGCAATCTATGGCATACTCAAATTTACTTAGACATCTCTAGCATTTGTTGTAACTGGCCAACCAGTGACCACTACACCATATTTGTCCAAAAAAAAAGTGTAAATATGCGATATCTCGCCCCTTAAGTGTCGCGCTAAAATTATTCAAGGCCCAAACGTTCTACTGAAAGCGTGCAATAATACAACAAACTCAGATTTCCTTAGACATTTCTAGGATTTCTTGTAACTGGCCAACAAGTGAGTCTAGGTAAGGTGCCAACTTTAGTATTTTATACAAATATGGAACCGTTTTGTGTTATTAATTGTTCAATAATTGAGACAGGTCAATAAAAATTATCAAGGGGACCATTTAAAATATTTCATATTTGTGATTATATTCCTTCATATACAGTTAAAAATAAAATAAAATATAGCAGTATTGAATCGGTCATTAAGAGGTACGACACATTAGTTACTCTAATTTGTGTAGACATCTCTTAGAATAAGTTTAGAGTTTTTAATTAACGAAGCCCAAACAAAGTTGGGCAAGTAAATTACATTATGTAATTTACACAGTTTTTTACACGTACATAATTTATGTATAAAATGTCAAAAACCGACACTTTATATTTAAAAAAGGCCGTCGACTGTATTTAATTTATAACGTATGTATATTTAAATGTATTGAGAATTGGTATAGCCCATAAACGTAAAAATATGTCTATGATTTAAGCCAATTGTAGAAAGTTATATTCAAATCATATTAGCATGATTTGATATTTTGAAACTTTCATTGAAATCAAATATTAGTTGCAAGAATTTTAACAATAACTTACAGTAATGGTGATATGAATTGAGGTTGTTTCATTGCATAAAGCTTCTTATAAGGGAAATTTTTACCTTTCATAGGAAAATTTGGTATGATACGGCCACAAGAAATAAATAGTAGATGGAATTCGACATGTTACAAATTTATAATTTTATAATTCTTTGATTTCGAAATATCATCAGCTATCAGCAAAATAGATTTTAAATCTGAGTGAACCTGTAAAAAATCATCTTGAATTTAACGAAATTATTTTTTTAAAGAATATGTAACAACCTAACAAACTGGAGTCATTCTTGATTTACGAAATCTACGACTTGTAACTAAGAGTTCGAAATGTGTGCTATGCAAATTTTGAGTTTGAAAACAAAACATAATTTTGTCTTACACAAATTACTGGCTTTCTAGCTTCCATGACTCTTACGAAATTTTTAAATTTAAAAATAGTTTTGTGATTGAATTATTGAATTAGGAAATTTATGCTTACATTTTTGCATAAATATTAACTTCAAATAAATATTAAAAATATTGAAACCGGTCACAGATAGACAGGTTTCAATATTTTTATTGTTATCGTATGATCGGTTGCATATTACAAATTATAAGTATTAATTAATTAATTCAAATTAGAGTAGAAAATTGGTAGTTATTAGGAAATTTACAGTAGATCTTAAATTGTTTCGGAATTTAGAAAATTTAGAAATTTTGAAATTCAGAGAATATAATATTTTTTATATACAGTTCTTAACATTTCTAATTTCATTATAGCTGAATTATACCTACCTACAAATTCCGAGTAAAACAATTTAAAATCTACCATACACTTCCTAACAATTAACAACCTTTTACTCTAATTTGAAGTGATTAATTAGTTCGTCTGATTTCTAATAAGCAATCGATCTACAAAGAAAGGAACTTAAAAATTTAAAACTTGTAGAATTTTGGGGATTTGGGTAGGAAACAGCAAAACCTAATTTTCTAAGGCCTAAATCCCTTTATTTGTAGAATCAACTTTTCTGGCTAGTAGCTTTTTTGACATGTGCTTTAAATGAATGTGGGAAAATGAAGAGCGTCTTTGTAAGATGAGGTCATACAATGTTCAGATGAAATAGAAAAAATCTCGAACTAATCTTGAATATCGATTGTATGAAAAATTTGGCACATGAATTTAACATGGTTTAATAAACATAATTTTTGTAAATTTTTAGTTTAATTCGTTTAACATATTTGGTATTACGAATTAAGCCCAACTTAATAAAATCAGTTACATTTTAAAAATTTCGTTACTTGTTATGTATGTACCACGAATTAAGGCAAAAACACCCCAAAAATAAATAAAACTGTGGAAATGGTATAACCCCATTTTTGACATTTTTTGCAGCATATCACATTAAGTATCACGTTTTATTTTAAAAAATTTTTTGGTTATTATTAATTTTAACTATTTATAAAACACATTAAAAAAGACATTTTAAAGACTTTCTTATTGTGATATATTTATAATTATAATTTATAATTATTTAATTTTTGCAACTACCGGTATCGGATATTACATTTTCCTTCAGGTTTGAAACTTCTACTCTATAGAGTCGCCAGTATATCACTCAAAAAAGAAAAAAGTTTGAAGCTACTGGTGCCTTAAAAATGAGGCTTGAGGTGATTACGAATCGAATTATTTCTGTTTGTGAGTATAAAACAATTGAAACTTGATGTTACAATTGCATTTGTGCGGAAAATATGTAACTAATTAATATGACTAAAACATAAAAATTACACAAAATTTTCGAAATATTTTGAAAATATGCAAGATCACGTTAATAATGCATTTTTTAAGGAAATCTTGGAAAAATTAAACATTTGCACACCTTCTTTATAATTAATATTATTTCGTATAATCACAAAACACCAACAGTTTTCACTTACTTAAAAATAAAAAAACCAAAATTTTATTTTTGAATTTATTTACTTTTATTTATTTAAAATTACAACTAGTTTCGATCTTGTAAAGATCATCTACAGGTAATTTTTTGCAATTAAAAAACTAAAGTAAAAACAACTCTTATATATACAAAAATGTTTGTTTAACAGGTAAAAAAAAAACAAAAAAAATATAAAAAGGACTTATATATAAAAATACTAAACAAAATATAAAAGAAATAAAAAAAAAAAACGGAGGCGGACAAACCCACAAATTTAATTAAAAATAAGGGGTATTGCGCTTGTTATGGTTAATTTTTAAAAGTTATTTTAAATAAGGGGGAATTAATTTTTGCATCATCTGTGTTCATGAGATTTGTGGTGTTGGCGATGTGGTATGACTCGTATGCGTCTAGTTTCCATTTTTGATGTACTGTTTTTATTATTTTTGAAATAGTGGTGTCTATTTTGTGGTTATGGTGGAACATATGATATGCAACACTAGATTTATTCCAGTTGGCTTTTTCATGTTCTTTAAGCCTAGTGCTGAAATCTCTCGAAGTCTGGCCGATGTAGGTGTCCTGGCAATCAGAACATTTAATTTGGTAAATTCCAGACCGTAAATCTTGTGTTACATTATCTTTAAAGTTGTTTAAATCCTTTTTGATGGTTGTTGATGGACGGGTGACAAGTTCTATGTTGTGTTTGTGGAAGACGCGCTGAAGTTTATTGGTGATATCCGGAAAGTATGGAACGCTGACTCTAGTAGTATTCACCGTTTCCATGGCTGGTTGTAATGTGGTGAGTGATGATTTGATGTGCTTGGCTTTGTGCTTGTTGATAATGTTATCAGCAAATTGAGTAGAATACCCATTGGCTACGGCCGCGTTCTGAATAAATTTAACCTCCTCATCAAATTCCGACTGCTCCATAGGTATATTAAATAATCTATGCGCCATAGAATGAAACGCTGCTTGCTTGTGCGTCACATGGTGAAATGAATCTACTGTTATGAATCTATTTGTATTTGTAGACTTTCTAAAAATTCCAAATTTTAATTTATTGTTATTATTTCGGATGATTTTTATATCCAGGAAGTTCAAAATGCCATTTTCCTCGGTTTCCATTGTAAACTTAATTGCTGGATCTATTGTATTAATATGGTTTAAAATAGCTGGCAAATGAGGTTGTTTCACTATTGCAAAAATGTCATCTACATATCTAAGCCAAATCCTCGGGAACAGGTTGAAGTTTTGTTTTAGATTTTCCTCCATGTTGCTCATGAATACGTTGCTTAGGTATGGCGCCAATTTGCTTCCCATGGATGTTCCGGATGTTTGCTGGTAAAATTTATCTCGAAATTGAACAAAATTCTGCTCCATGCATGTATCGACAATTTTGATGTAAGCTTGTATTAGACTTGCCTGTACTTGATTTTTTAAAAGATGATCCTCCAAATTGTTTATTGCCGTTTTTATTGGGATATTTGGGAACAATGCTGTCACATCAAATGATACTAATATTTCATCAGGAGCTAATGTTATGTCTGTTAGTTTTTCCACTAACTCCTTTGAATTTATTATACTGCATCCTTTTGGTGGTGGAATCATTTCCAGCTCTTTCAACAACCATTTAGCCATGTTTTCTGTAGGTGTCGAGATATTTGATGCAATTGGTCTCATCTTGTTACCGGGCTTATGAATTTTCGGCAATGCATAAAGCTTCGATACCTTTGGATTGGTAACGTGAAATTTGTACTCTAATTGACGATCATTCAATATAGCTGCTATTTCCTTTGTTACATTTTTGGCTTGTTTGACCATGTTGTTGAGAGGGTCCCTTGGATTGTTGTTTCTCCAAGTGTGTTCTTTGTATGGACCTTCGGCTATTGTTGATAATACTCGTTCATCGTAATCCCGTTTATCCAAAATGACGACCGCGTTCCCCTTGTCTGCTTTCAGAAAAACGATGTCCTTCTTTTTTTTTTTGAGAGCCGTGATGGTTTTCAATGTAGATGAGGCTTTGCTATCCTTCTTTCCTTTGTGTTGAAGAATAATTTTCTGTGCCTCAAACCTAATGTTGTTTTTGACCAAGGAGGGGCAGCGAGTTATTCCACTTTCAATATCCACTGTGATGTCTTCCAGAGGTGCTGCGGCAGGTTTTGTTGCAAAATTTAACCCATTGTTGAGGATTTTTAATTCGTTGACTGTAAATTCTGTAGATGACATGTTGTGGACGAAGTTATCGATGAATGGAACCCGTTCTCTAATATTAATGCTGCGGCTATTTTGCGGCTAGTGTTGCATATCATATGTTCCACCATAACCACAAAATAGACACCACTATTTCAAAAATAATAAAAACAGTACATCAAAAATGGAAACTAGACGCATACGAGTCATACCACATCGCCAACACCACAAATCTCATGAACACAGATGATGCAAAAATTAATTCCCCCTTATTTAAAATAACTTTTAAAAATTAACCATAACAAGCGCAATACCCCTTATTTTTAATTAAATTTGTGGGTTTGTCCGCCTCCGTTTTTTTTTTTTTATTTCTTTTATATTTTGTTTAGTATTTTTATATATAAGTCCTTTTTATATTTTTTTTGTTTTTTTTTTTACCTGTTAAACAAACATTTTTGTATATATAAGAGTTGTTTTTACTTTAGTTTTTTAATTGCAAAAAATTACCTGTAGATGATCTTTACAAGATCGAAACTAGTTGTAATTTTAAATAAATAAAAGTAAATAAATTCAAAAATAAAATTTTGGTTTTTTTATTTTTAAGTAAGTGAAAACTGTTGGTGTTTTGTGATTATACGAAATAATATTAATTATAAAAAGATCACTTACGTCACTCCGCTTCAAAAAAAATTTTTTTTTTTTTTTTTTAAAAAATGTTTAACACCTTCTTTAGTTTGAAGTATATTTATTATCAATTTAACCTTATTATTGGCCTTTTATTGGATAAACTAATTAATTTGCGATTGGAAAACGTATATTTGAATAATTGGTGAATAATAGTCTTTAAGTTATAAGTGAAATTCAAAATGACTAATTTTAAGTAGAATCTTATCTCTATGACGGTTACAGATAGGATATGGTTAAATCAACCCTTAATCCGCTTTCAAATCAACCCTTAAATAATTTCCCAACCGAACAACCCACAACACTATGAAAGCTAACTAAATCCTATTTCTATGTCAACTCAACTATGCTCTCTGCTAAACTCTGCACTTATTTTACAACTGAATCCCAAAATTAACTCGATTCGAAAGCTACATGCGTTTATGAACTCAACTCAACCTAACCTCTCACTTATCCCTAAACTCGACCTCAAATTAATCTTTTACCGAACTTCTCTTTCAAATCCCACTCAATTTCAACTCAAATCTTACTCACCATTATACAGGCATACGTTCGTTAAACAATCCTTCCATCATACTATTATTCTATTAAACCATCATACCTTTATGATACTATACCATGAAACCATCATACAGACCTATACCATTAGACCATCATACATCAGACCATGATGTACATCTTACCAACAATCCAACACACCTTCCTACCATCATACCATCAAATCATCAAAATTTGATGATCATATCATCAAATCATACCATAGTATGATGATATCATCAACCTACCATCATACTACTATACCATCGTACCATTGTACCATCGTACCATCGTACCATCTTACCATCATATAATCATACTATCATACTGTCAAACCATGATATCATCATACCATCCAACCGTCATACCATTATACCATCATACCTTCATACCATCACACCATCATTCTAGAATAAATACCGTCATACCCTCGTACGTTGTGTCATATATACACCATCGTAAAATAATATCAATCCATCATATCACTATATCATCATAACATCATACCATCTTACCAACAATCCATCGCACTTTCATACCATCATACCATCAAATCATCAAAATCAATCAATTTTTTCCATTGGTTGATTTTAAAATTGGACCTTTTACATTCCAAAAGGAACCTTTTACATTTAAAATCGAACCCTTTTCAAAATATATGAATGTCTAACGAGGATATGGCTATTCCTTAACCGATTATTATGAAAATTGAAATGTGTGTTGGAAATAGGATTCTAAAATGATTTTTGGATAAGGTTCTGTAATATGATCAGTCAGAATATAACTTAACTATTAACCAATTATGATGAATTTTGATGTTTCCACCGAATAGACGAAAATGAGACCCACAAATTATTTTAAGACGAGGTTGTGAGAAATATGTCAATATGGCTTCTATATTGTTGTCTATTTAGGTTTATGTGAATCATGCAGTTTCTTGACAGCCTAAATATTCTGTTTAAATTGCTGACCGATCAAGAGTATCTCCGTAACAATATTCAAGTTCCATTAGAAACTTTTCTTGCCAAATCCTTCGCTTTAAATTTTGGGATATGTTTTCTGAGTATTTGGTGTAAGAGCGGTAAGTTTGGCCATGTTTAGAAAAATATAGTGTGTAGCGGACACGCGCCTCAGTATTGATACTTATAACGGTAGTAGAGAGTTTTGCAACTAGAAATATTATTTTAAATCCTCATTCCCAATCTCGAATTTCATTATACTCGGTTAAGGAATACCAAAGTTCCTTCCTACTTGGCCATATTCCAATGTCAAATTGTGGATGTCAAATTTGACTAAAATCCGTTAAGAAATAGATAGGTTACATCCTTATTGACCTTTCTTAAATCTTAAACAATATTGGTGCACAGTTTGGATCAAATCGGTCAATGTTTGTGGGTTTCTTTAAATATGATACACACATACTGTACATACATACAAACACTCTCTTATTAAGATTACTCAACTACTCACTAAACACTAATCCAACCCCAACTAACCCCAATTCAACCCGCAAATGGCCCCCAACTCAACCCATAACCCAAATGCAAACTCTCTTTCAATTCAGTCCTCAAACCAGCATGTACATATTAAATATTTGGAAACTGCTCACTATATCTTAATACAACCCCAATTCAACTCCACCTCAACTTCAACTCAACCCGCAAATTGATCCCTAACTTAACCTTCAACTAAACCACAAACAATGCCCAACTAAATATTCAAACCAGCATACTTAACAAATTGGTAAATATTTCTATAACTTGGTGTTTTGTGTCAATTAGTATGGCAGGTACCAGAACTTCATGACGTACAGATTCCAAAAGCTTTTCAAATCTCCGACTTGGCTATAGAAACCGATTGGCGAAAAAAAATTCTAGATCTGATAAGCCGCGTTCTCGAGATACCATGGGTAGAGACATACAGACATCCTGAGATCCAGACATCCAGACAGACGAACGAACATTTTTTTTTGCTTTTTAGACTCAGGGACTTTCAAAACGTCGAGAAAAGTGGTTTCGGACCTACCAAATGTTTGATCATATCTGACAGGATTTCAATACTTTGGTCTTTTTAGATTGAATTAATATTGTAATCGCGAAAAAATGTTGTTTCAGAAGTACACGTTATCTTTTCTCGACGAATTATGCTACTAGGTCTCTAAAATAACGATTACAAAAAATATTGTCCTTTCAGTCTCTTGATGTCAGATTTTTTTACTTTCGTTTTTCCAACACTCCTACCTGCAGTTTATCTTAACTTCCTGGTCCATTCAAGTCTTAATCAGAAAGGGGATTAAAACTGAAAACTGACAAAAATAGTATTTCTCAAGATCGACGCTAATGATTTTCCAGCGCTTAAAATGTTGTGTAAACATTATAAATTCGAATTAGTTAACTAACATAGAATCACAACTTAAAAAATATTTTTTCCAACAACTAAGAAGAGACTTTAAAACTGAGATGTAGAACTGTTAAACATTTTCCGACGAAAAGAATTAGCGCTAGCAAAACTATAAATAAGAAGAATTTTTCCATAAAATGTAGTAAAATGGCACTTTGGACAAATCGAAAACGTATTCCCATTTATCTAATTATAATTTAAAATATGATTTGGCTTAAGAAGGAAACATAAAAAATTTAAAATGTGTAATAATGGCCAACATCTAAGAAGATTTTTTCTAAAATTATAAAATGTCATTCAAAATTACATTTGCGAAGCAATGAAAACAAATCCAAATGATATATTCTTAAATTTTCAAACTAGCTCTGCTCAGTCCAAAGATTTCTTCAGTAATAACACACATCAGTGTTTCAGAAAAAACATCCTTGTCCAAGGCTATGGAATACGAATTCAGAGAAATGAACAAAGATTTTCTTTCGTTTTCTAGAAGTGTAACCGATTTAGATAGTGACATTTCTAAATTAGACGAGATAATACAGATCAGCGTCAGGAGCAGATTTTTAAAAATGTTAAAAAGTTTTGAATTTAACGATAACTTACAAATAAATGTTTGACTAAGACGTAATACTATACAAATTCGATAAACTCACAAACTTAAACGATTTCTATGTGACAATCGCGATATGTACGTCTGGAAATTTGGTAGGGTTAATGTTACGGTACTCATAAAAAACCGAGTACCTATATTGCGTAAATGGAATTGGTCTTATCAGGCAACAACACGAACGGAGATAATAAAAGTTGGTATTTCATCAGTACAAACAAATTTAAATCGAATTATTTCATGTTGGGAAAGATTAGAGAAAATATTGTAAATAAACATATTGTTAAGAACTTAATTAAATACAATGGGACGACTCCAAGGATATATATGGTTTCTTAAAGTACACAAAGACGGCATTCCTTTGAGGCCAATTGTTAACTATAATGGTTTAATTGTTAAGTATGTCATAATTTTTCGGCAATAAAAATTGCGGAACATTTCAAAGTTAAAATCAAAAATATTTGTTTGCAGCAAATTATATAAAGTTTCGTTAGATGTGGATTCCAATTTCCAATTTACAAATTATGGAATGATATAAAATTAAAATGTAATACCAATTTAAATTTAAATTTGTTCGTAAAGGCGTTAAAATTTGTCGTTGATCATACCTGAGTTAGTTTTTAAGTAAGAGTTTAGTTAGCCCTACAGAATCTAATTTACTCACGGAATAACTATAGAGTAAAATATTGCATGCATCTACGCTTAAACCTAGATTTTCTTTTTTTAGAAACGTGGATGGTATTATTGCGACTATACCAAACTCTGAAGTTAGTACTTTTGATAATGATAACTTACTCCGTGAATAAAATTTACATGCGAAATTCAAAAAGAAAATCGGTTAGCTTTTATACGAAATGATAATGGTTTGACCACTGAAAGAAATCCAAGGCTGGGAAATTACATTACACTGAGTAATTAAATACTTTTACGAATTACAGCAAACTCAGTATAGTTAAAATGCAAATTACAATTAGTGTTTTATTGTTATGAGCCAATTAATATTTATAAATTAAACAATTTTTATTTGGTTTAGGGGTCTTTTTTATTTCTTTTTAACTAATTAAAGCTTTAGCTTCCGAAGCCTATCAGGTTCATTTTCAAAACCGTAATCAAAATAAAGAAAATGAACCCGAATAGGGTTAGAAAGCTAATGCTTTAATTAGTTAAAAAGAAATAAAAAGAGCCCTAAACCAAATAAAAATTGTTTAATTTATAAAAATTACAATTACTTTCAAGAATTAAAATACAAATTATAATTACTTTGCATTTGTAAATTGATAAATTTGATTTGACAAAATTCGTTTAATTGATTTTTTCCGGCCTTTTATAGACAAATATATTAATTGTTCATGATATTCCCAATATTTTCGATTTGGTAAATCAGAAAAATAAAGAGGGCAATCATATCTACCGAAAAAGTAGAAATATCATTATGTATTTAGTAGATATGTATGTTATGAGTGATTGCCCTCTTTATTTTTCTGATTTACCAAATCAAAAATACTGGAAATGTCATGAACAATTAATATATTTGTGTATAAAAAGCCGAAAAAATCAATTGATTACAGACGGACAATTTTAAATTCTTAACAAAAATTCGTTTAGTGAAAAACCGTATCATTGAAACAACGATTATTAACATTAGGTTTTATACTGATGACTCTGGAACCAAATCTTAATGAGGCTTGTAAAATGTAGACACGAAATTAGAAAAACTGATGTAATTAAAATACAACTTACAAATTGTAATTTGTATTTTCATAACGTAATTCATGTAATTCGTTACTGCCACGCCTTGTAATGATATCATAAACAGCATGATCATAGGTCAGTGGCTGACCTCGTTACCTTAATTGTGATTCTTGCCTTCTATCATCATATAAAAACAATTCTGTATTTTATTAGCTCAAAGAAATTTTAAATTATCAGATGAATGTTTTCATTCGTGAAATTTTTAGATTAACAGTCATCCTAAAAATGCAATATCCAGGAATTGGATTAATATATAATTCAATTCCGTATGTAAAAATCCTTTTCGAATAAATTAAATGTGGTTCAAAATAATGGTATCCGAATTGTTACACAAGTTTTGCAAAAAGGTTGAAATTTTCGTGTGAAAGAGGATATATAGGGCAGACGAAATAGTTTTTTTTTAAAAAGCGAGTGTCCACCCACGTTCACGATTCAATTTTTGACTTTTTAAAATTCGCATAGTGCCATTACAAAGCATTGATCTTTAGGAGATGCTACAGTATTAGGTTAGGTTAGGTTGGAGTGGCTGCTTACGCACACTTAGACCGGTGACGGTCCATTGTGATACCACAGGATGTATCCCCTTTTACCCCTATTGGAACCATTACGAGCTACTTATGTAGCGTAAGACGTCCCGCACTTTAATGTTTTCGAGATCCGAGAGGCAGTCCATCCTGAACTTACCTAAGTGTTTGTGCCTTCTGATAGCCAATGCTGGACACGAGCAAAGGAAGTGTACCAACGTCTCTTCCTCCTCTTCGTCCAAGCAGCTTCTGCAGAAGTCATTAGCCTCCAGACCCAGCCTTCTTGCATGTTCTCCAAAAAGGCAGTGTCCCGTAAGAATTCCTACGACCGTTTTTAATTCACGTCTGCGTAAGGATATTAATGCCCTAGTGCGCCCCAAGTCCAGCTTTGGCCAAACTTGTCTTGCAACTCTACAGGTGAGGGTGTGCTACAGTATTAAGACAAAGAAAAATATTAAAATCCAAATTTATTAAATGTTTATTGTGAGCACTAACAATAAGTATTAACATTGGTTAAGACTTAAAATATGTAATAATTTTTAGCTTAAGATTTGATTGTTTCTTGTGAGTTTCTTATGTAGAAAGATTCAAGAATAAAGCCATTGGCAACATTTATAAAAAAAAAAAAAAAAAATTAAATGTTCAAGAAGATTCCCAATTACAATGCATTCTTCTAAATTAAATTAAGCCTCGTTCTTATTAGTTGATTTGAAGTACTTCAATTCAACTAAATTGAATTCAAGTTTGCGCTCATATATATTCATTGTTAATTTAATCAAGTAGTTACTTAAAATGCCGTCGAATAAAAAGTTGAGCCGATGTTCCACATAACTTCATAGGATTGGTAAATTTCCAAAAAAAATATGATTTCTGCACAACTTCACTTTGTAGATGTCAAAAAATTTAACTTAACTATTTTGGTAAAGTACTTTCCACACCACTAAATTTTATAATGTGGCTCATCTCAGATGACTCAACTTGAATACAAAAGTTGAAAGGCCTTCTACTTTACTTGAAACTTGAAGTCAAGTAAAATTACACGTGTATTGGTCAAATAGGTTCAAGTTGCTTGAATTCAAGTAACTGACTAACGAGAACTAGGCTTTACGTTCAATTTGTGGTAGTTCAAGTATTAAATATTTTGTTTCGAATCCAGTGTACATTTAAAAAAGCAAAATTGATGCAGTTTTGAAACTTGGCACATGTAGTGCAGCAATCCACTAATTTTAAAGATTTTAGGTTTAAATACCGAATCTAAACAACAAAAACATTTCAAAATTAGCTTATAAAAACCCACAATTATTATAAAGTAGACAGTCAAAAATTGTAAATCATCTGATAATTATTAAACAAATAAATAAATAAGATATACACAAAAATAAAGAGATTCAATTTCATAAAAAAAAACAATAAATAAATAAATTGAATTAAATATAAACCTATAACTGTAAAAAATTATTTATAACTAAAAACAAAACAAAATTGTGAATAAATGTATAATTATTAAATTAAATTTATTAGTTTGTGATTTGATTTTGAAACGGTTCATCTGTTTCCCAAACCCTAAATATCTGCTAAACAGAGCCATTATAATCCACAATAATTAGTATCATACACAACAATGGTGACAATAAAATGTCTAATAAATCGAGAAGCTTTACCTAATTATGTTGGAACTTAATTCACTAAAGTAATAAATTAATGTTAAACTTAAAGTGTTTAGAAAAATAAAATAAAATAAAAATCAAATGTTTCATATAATACAAATTTAAATATAAAACATATTGTACGTGAAATTCATATACAATAATATTATAATTATAAAATTCAATTCATAATTTTAAAATCAATTAATTTACATAAAATAATAATATATGACGTATAAATGCATAAAAAATATACGTCTAAGCAGTGATTACGATTCTCACGAAAATTTAAAAACAAAAAGAAAAAACAACAACAAATTTTTATTTGCATTATTTAAATCTAAAACAATACTTTTATTGCTATACATTATCAATAAATGAAATCAAATTTGCAAATCATAAAAAAAGTATAAAAATCAAAATTATTGGTGCCGCTAAATCAAGTTGTAAGGAAAAAAAAATAAAACCACATGGCGTAAATCGACATCAATATAAATCAACATTAGACTTAATACCATCGTTCAACACACCGATACAATACAATATGCAGCAACTCATCATATACGAAACCATTTTTATCATAAATTCACCATTCAATAATTTTGCAAACTCATGTGTTAAATGAAAATTTTTAAACATATTGTTTTTATGACTGAAAATATTGAAACATTAAAGCTCCCAAATCGTGATGTTAATCGTCCTGTTTTAGATTATCCTTCGAATTCAAATTTATCTTTAAATGGTGTTGAAGACGAAAGTTTTGCTAAGACGGTCGGTAATTTATCCAAAAGTAAACCAAAAGTAAATTTTGTATTACATTCGAACGAATTTTTGTTGTTATAAAAAAAAATTGAATCTGAAGGTAAAATGGATTTAAAAATTAGTAATGCACTTAAAATTATTTCGTTTTTCGATGGAAAACATACGGAAATACATAAATTTGTTTGTACATAAAACTGTTTTGGTCTCAAATTGAAGATCCAAAGGGAAATTCGTTGTTCATGAACATGTTAAAAACAAAATTGTGTAACCAAGCGTATGAAGTAGTCTGTTATAAAAATTTTGACAAAGGAAAAAAATTTAAAACTGAAGAAGAAATTGTCACAAACCATTTCAAAATTACAGTAAAAGTGATCAAAATAAAATCACATGTTCGTTTTGAAAACTGTTACCAAAGAAGCAACAGAACTATCCCTTTCTCTAATTCCAGGCTAAATAATGTTATTTCTATGATAATCAATATTTAAATTTAGACATATTACAAAATGCAAATCCAAATCAAAATCGTAGTTTACCAACAAATATTCCAACTACTCTATAGTACAAAATTAACATGTAATTATTGTAAACGAAATGGACATAACATTTCCGAGTGCTACAAAAAAAAATTCAATGCATCTACACAACAAGGTCAAACATCATCCAATGCTCAAGTCATCAACCAATCACAAACTTCGGAAAACCAAGTGGGATCCAAAAAATCGAACACAGCTGTTCGGATCCAAAATTTAGAACAAATTCGTGTTCAAGACCAACTCAGTCGTAATTCAGCTGGAAATGATTTTAATCTTGCAAGTTCAAATTCAAAGTCAACAAAAACAAATACCAACCAATCAACCAGTATCTTATTGATTAATGAAAATTCACCTAATTCAAAATATGTTCAATTAAATTTAGATATATGTCGTAATAATAATTGTAACTTTTTAATTGACACAGGTGCCGACATAAGTCTTATAAAAAAAAGAATTTTTAAGTCAAGAAGCAATGTGCTATCCTGAAAAAACAATTTTCATTCAAGGTATCAAAAATTTCATATTGTTCAAAATTCGTTACCCATAACATGTTCAGGAATTTTAGGGAAAGATTTTTTTGGAAAACTATAAGTGCAAAATTGATTATGAAAATAAAACTTTAGAAATTATAAATAATAACCTTAAATTTACCATACCAATTATTTTCAATCAAATTCAAAAAATCTTTATTCCGAAAAGGTCAGAAATGTATATTAACTTACCTATTAATTCAACTAATGACCAAGAGTATTTCTGCCCGTCTCAACAATAAACACTTGGTGCTTTCCTCGCAAACTGTATTATAAAACCATCAAATAACAATGCTGTTTTTTGTATAATTAATAATAACGAGTAGGTACGTGAAGTAGAACTTAAAGATCTAGTTATTACTAAAGCAAATATAGACAATTATGAAGTATATCATTTATCGGAATGGACAAATACATTTGAAGAACGTCTTAGAAAATTAGATGAAGAAATTGATATTAGTCATTTAAACAGCGAAGAAAAAATATCAATGCGAAATATTTATCGCCAATTTAATGATGTTTTTTTATTTTCGAGACGATAAGCTATCTGCTACTAACACAGTTTATCATAAAATTTCAATTTTAAATAACGCTCAACCAATTAACAAAAAAACAATACCGATTACCGCAATCTACCATGAGATAGATTCGCAAATACAACAAACGCTGGATGATTCAATTTTCGAACCCAGTGTTAGTCCATGAAATTTCACATTATTGATAGTTCCGAAGAAGTCTAACTCAACTAAAAAAAAAAAAAAAAAAAAAAAAATCGCGTTTAGTTGTCGACTTTCGCAAATTAAACGAAATTACTATTGATAATGTATTTCCTCATCCGACATAAACGAAATATTGGAACAATTAGGTAGTTCAAATTATTTCACTACCCTAGACCTTGCTAGTGGTTATCACCAAGTATGTCAGATCCGGATGATAAAGAAAAGATTGGTTTTAGCACTGATATGGGCCATTTTCACATTACTTTAGGATGCCTTTGGATTAAAAGGGGCACCGGGTACTTTCCAAAGACTGATGAATCACGTTTTGTCAGAAATAAATTGTTTTAAATGTTTTGTATATTTAGACGATGTCGTTATCTATGGATACGATTTAACCGATCATAACCAAAAACTCGTCGAAGTTCTTCAATATTTTCGCAAATTTAATTTAAACCTGCAACCAACTAAATGCAATTTGTTACGGTGCGAAATTAAATATTTAGGTTATCTAATTACAAGTGAATCGATTCTATTTTAAATTTTCCTAAACCAATAAACAAATCCATTCTAGATTCTGTCATCGGACTTACAGGTTACTACAGATCACTTATAAAAAATTATGGTGATATAATCGAATCGAACCTTTGATCGTTCTTAAAAGAGGAAAACCAAAAACATTTCAGTGGAATGCTTTTGCAGATGAATCATTTAATATTCTAAAAATAATTTTCACCAGTTCACCAATTTTACAGTTCCCCGACTGGAGCTGTTTTATCTCAAATTACAAACTCAGAAGACAGAAATATGAGCTAAGCGTTTTTGACCTTACGTTTATGGGCGTACATTTATTGATATTACAAATCATAAACCACTAACCTATTTATTTTCAACTCCTAATCCTAATTCAATTCGAATCAGATGGCGTGTTCAACTAGGAGAATTTTATTTTGAAATTCAATATAAACCTGGAAAACAACTTGTCCTTGCTGATACACTTTTACGAATTGAAAGACCCAGTGACATAGACGTTGATATAGTAACTCGTGCTAAAAGTCAACTTAATCTAGAAAACATTCCAAAAACTTATAATTCCAATCAAATTTTTAATGAAATTATTAGGTTAGGTTAGGTTAGGTTGGAGTGGCTGCTTACGCACACTTAGACCGGTGACGGTCCATTGTGATACCACAGGATGTATCTCCTTTTACCCCTATTGGAACCATTTCGAGCTACTTATGTAGCGTAAGACGTCCCGCACTTGAATGCTTTCGAGATCCGAGAGGCAGTCCATCCTGAACTTACCTAAGTGTTTGTGCCTTCTGAGAGCCAATGCTGGACACGATTAATTCCGACTAATCTTTAATCAAAAATTCGAAAGAAATCTCTGTTAGTTCAAATTTAATTTTAAACACATGAAATAGTCCATAATAATAGATTGAAACTGTTTGATAGTGCTGTCGTAGATGTTGGATGAAATAAATAGATAAAAAAAAAATGTAAAGAATTAAATTTATTATGTATGTATAGGTTAGAATTAATTTAAGCCTTTCTTTATTAATTTGCTAACACTAAAATTATAATTGATATTTATGAGTATTAATTATTATATGAATTATTACAATTAGTTTTTTTTCCTATTTCATAAAATTATAAATTCCCCCTTGGGGGGTGTAGTGTAGCAATCGACTAATTTTAAAAATTTTAGGTTTGAATACCCAATCTAAACAAAAAAAAACATTTAAAAATTAGCTTATAAAAACCATAGGCAGTCAAAAATTGTAAATCATCTGATAATTATTAAACAAATAAATAAATAATAAATATATACAAAAATAAAGAGATACAATTTCATAAAAGAAAACAATAAATAAATAAATTGAATTAAATATAAACCTATAGTTGCAAAAAATTATTTATAACTAAAAACTAAACAAAATTGTGAATTAATGTAAAATGATTAAGTTAAATTTACTAATTTGTGATTTGATATTCAACCAGTTTCCCGAACCCTAAATATCCCCTAAACAAAGCCATTATAATACACAATAATTGGTATCATGCACAACATACACATCTTTTTCAACCCTCAACAGAACACAAAAAAAAAGTTTAGGACCCAATGCACTTCCGGGACACCCTGAAACCCCCCCAAATGTTGTAAAAAATGTGTTACATAAAAAGCGAAAGAAGCTAACAACAAAGCACTTAAACAGCTAGGGAAATTACAAGCATGCTGGTGGCGTTTTTATTGGTTTGTTTGGCACACTCATATACTCGT
This sequence comes from Tipula vernalis, assembly GCA_958295665.1. Classification (NCBI taxonomy): domain Eukaryota; kingdom Metazoa; phylum Arthropoda; class Insecta; order Diptera; family Tipulidae; genus Tipula; species Tipula vernalis. Next base: position 311,864,843 of record OY282558.1, on the reverse strand, counting down.
AAGTTCATTTTCTATTTCTACGCTAAAACCTAGTACGCACTTGAAGTGAAATGACATTTTTCTTAAAAAACACTCTGATGATGATGGAATAAAGCCATCGAAGCATCGGTGTAAGTTAAAAAATCATCAAATAAATCATATTTAGTGTTTCTTATTATTCCGGAGAAATGACGTCGTATACTGTGTTTGATTTAATTCGTTTGTTAATTGCAAACGTAATGTACCTTTGATTTCGGGCCTTCTTGCTTTATGTTATCGATACTCGGAGGAGGGGGGGGGGGGGGCGGGGAGCTATTTGAGAATTCGATTCGAACGTGATCGAGTCTTCGATGTATAAGAATCATATTTGATTTAAATAAGACACGAATGAATCTGATTCAATTCAAATAGGAATCTAATATATCGAAGACTCGATCACGTTCGAATCGAATTCCCAAATAGCCACCCAGCTTTTATGGATTATTTCGGAACTACAAATATGAGCGTAATATTTTTCCCATAAATTTGGAATTCTATTCAATGGAAAAACCCACAACAAAAATACAATTTTATTTGTCTCCGAATTTTCTACGTTTTCTACGTATTGTCTTCATTATCTACGTCGAAAACGATTGTCTACGCTATTGTCGTCATTTGGGTGTAGAATATTTCCAAATAGGTGTAAACCAGTGTTGTGCCGCATAGTCTACAAGAAGTAATTAATCAATTGGTTACCCGTGTCGATAATGTATGTAGACAATTCAAAATATGGTGTCAATAAAGTAGACAATGTCAATAATGAAGACAAAGCGTCGACAATTTCCAGCAGCAAAATGAGTGAAAGTTTTGATTTATTACGTATCTCATTTGCAATACAATAAGTTTATAAAAAATTATCCGACAAAGACCTTTATCAGTAGAAATAGGCGAGACAGCACAACATTTTGTAAATTACCGTTAAATAAACATTCAAAATATTCGTTAGTTTTACCGCTTTTCTAAAGAATTTGATAGAAAATACAAAACCAACTCGCTTAACGTAACAAGTAATAATTGCAACTACCCGAAAGTTGCGCCATAGGAAATTTTACTCTAAAAATGTCTAGAACTGTAAAAATTAGAAAATTAATTTCGGTAACTGCAATTTTTTGTTTGTTCGATTTCCCTTTAAAATTATTTTCGTTAAAATAATAACAAGAAAGAAATGTTCTATCAACTTCAAAAGGTGTTTACACTTGAAGAAATTGAGCATTTTTTTTAAATAAGCTGCAACAATGGGGACTTCGAGAGAAGAAAAGCTGGTATTTCATTAAGTCAAACAAATTTAAATCAAATTATTTCATGTGTCGAACGAAGACGGCAATTATTTGTGTGATTAAATTATGGAATTTCGAAACAACTCTACTAGAAGAAGTAGTATTGTTGCTTCTAAAAGAGCGTGTGAACGAGGTAACATTATTTTACGATATTCTTACTAAACATACAATACAAAAATAAATACGAAAAATATTATAGGCAAAAGCAAGTAAGTGTTGTTAAGTCATCAGATATGCAACACAATATCTTAAATTTCGGTTTTAAACGTAATGATGCTTGGGACAGTATCTTTAGTACAGAGAATTGGAGGTTAACTCAATTTTCTGACACAAAATGCAAGATATCAGCCTTGACGCTATTGCAAATTCAATGAGATTTAAAAAAGTCGGCACAGGGAAAACCTAACAATGAAGATTATAGACTAGCATTTTAAGCCTTGTGTGAATTAGCAAAAGCAAAGAGTGACAATATACATTACTTATTCTAAATCGATCTGCTTCTAAATCGTTTTAAATTAACAGCTATAAACATATTTGGCGAAACCATAGTTTTACGTTTTTGGGACATGTTACCCACTTTATTGCTAATTTAAAACTGAACCTCAAATAAATGCAATTCAATTAAAAAAGAGCGCAAAAGAATTGTTAAAGCAGCAGCAGCAATTTAAAGTAAAAAAGTAAAGTTACATTTTATTAAATTAAAAATGGCGGTAAAGAGCTTTTACCGCAGAGATATTAAAAATATTTACCGATAAACTAGATGAGTTCCGAAATGCATCCTCATCGATAAAGAAGACTAAAATAAAAGTTTTTATTAATAACTGCATGATATACAACAAATATTCTAAAGGACCAAAAAGTTTTAGGCTATAGTCATTGATTTATTGAATTGTACGGGTTGCATTCAGTGATGTCGCTCTGAAAATATTAAACGGAGTATGTTTCAAATTTTCAAGGGAGTATTTCTAGACAGATGGGACTGCATACGAAATGCGATTGTTACACCTTAGACACAAATAATTGTTGTTGTTTTTGATTCAAATTTAAATATTAAAAGAAAACTGTTTCATTTATTGGTTTAGAGCTCTTTATCTATTTTACGGTTAAAGCGTTAAGCTCTCTGTATACTGCTCGAGCTAAATAGTATTTTAAAATGGCCACAACTTTCCACGAAATCACAGATGGTTTTAGATTATCGTTTTGAGATTTTTAAGTTTTTCTCGTAGAGAAGAATACCGATCAGCGAAACTTTAGCTTCGAACCCTTTTCACTTTCAACATCGGAATTTTGGCAAATATGCCCAATTCAGATACGTCAAATATGCAAATATGTTTGTCATAATTGGAAGATATTTTGGTACAATTTAAAGAAATGTCATTGCCAGACGATAACACGGTAGGTACGTAGGGTGACCAGGTCATAAATTACTAAACCTAGACGAAGTCTGAAAAAATTTCTATATAAAGTTGGTTGGGTGGCAACGACTGGTCACAATTCATGCACATGGTGAAATCTCTTCTAGAAAAGTTTTAAACCCGCTAACTTGATTAATAATTTGGAGGTGTTACAATTAATTCATTGATCATCAAATATTTTGGTTAAGTCAGAAAAAAAATTTCAATGGAATTTGTGCGTAATCACAGCAGTATAATTTGGGTCAGGGATGAAGTTTCTTAAATGAAACATGGCCAGAATTCAACAAATATTGCAAGACACTAAAATGACCCTTTGGTTTTTAGAAACAAATTTCCGGAAATCAGATTTGCCAAAGAAAAATTTGATTTTTATTTTCATTCCCACTCCAGGCCCTTCCTACATTCTCAGGTTCCAGCACCAAATGTAGCACGTTTGTCAATGGTTTTTAGTGAAATTTTATATCTGAGATATTAAGCCGATTCTATCAGTAGTTCCTAATATAGAACCGAATTATTGATGCTCTAAAAATTTCTTAGGTCTCCTTATTTGGGGTCGGATTTGTTATTGTAAATAAAATAAGAGCCAAATTCAATAAATATTGCGGAACACCACTAATGATGTTCTGGTTTGATGCCATTTATCAGAAACATTGTTTTACCAATTTTCTTTTGTTTACATAGAACACCCATCCAGGTAGCATAGAACGTTTCCAGCTTCAAATGGAACTAGGTGGCACTGAGATTTGAGATGTTTAACTGCAGAAATTATCTTACAGTATTATTTTTATATAGAAGTGCTAATCTAAATTTAAGACATTTTATTTTCCACACAGCGTTTTTGTGCGGTAAGGCTAAGTGACCTCATAATTGGTCTTGCAGCGTAATTTTTGTACTCAGGAGGTTCTAATCTAAATATTTGGTCAACATTGATAAAATATTTTGGTAAAATCATCTCTGTCATTTTTGAGTTTATCTGAAGCTGTAAAGTTGTAAGTTGTAAAAAACTCGAAATTATCTTTTTATAAGTTTTACCAGCTAACACTCCGATTCTGAACAAATAGCTGGGTGAAGTTAAATTAATTTAATTTGCAAATTTCATATGTTTGAATTGATATTATTTGCTAAAATGAGTGATTCACTACTGCAAGAGAATTGTTTTATAGGTTTTTGCCTGAAAATGACAGAAACTATTATAAATGAGCTTTGAAAAAATGCTTTATGAAAAAGCCAGATATCCCCGAAATATTTTAATTATTGCAAGCAAAAGCCGATAAGTTAAAATATTGTGTCAAAGTATTATTAGAATAGCAGTTATTAAACAGGGGAGTACAAAATGAAATTGCGGAGTACTAGCCCGATGGCAAATAATATTATTAAATGACAACAGATTTTACTGAAATGCAAGTTGAAAACAAATGATTCTTGCAATTTGAACTTTATCATACACATGTAAACTTATGTACCTTGGATATATTTGATACATTTAATGCTCTAGGTGATATAAAAAGGCTCAGTTCTGAAATTATTACAAGCCTCATAGGATTTTATTTACTGATGTCAAATATATTTTGGCCAGAGGTACTATGGGATACGCAATTGTCAAACAAATGATAAGTGAACATGCTTTTTTGAGTGCTGTATGGAGACATATTTTGACATTTTCAGTTTGCATTATTCAATTTAATCATGTCTAATTCAGAAGATCTGAATTCTGTTATGAATTCTGCTGATGTGATAAAAATTTATAAGAATCTACCAGAACATAAAATTTCACCTAATATGTACCTTTACTCGGAAATAGTACGCAATCTGCAGATTGATTATAATAAAAAGGGCAAACAGAACAGGGAAGCTTCATTATTTTGAGCAAATTATGATTGTGCTGCCTTATATTAAGGTTGAGAGGACTGGCAATTCGAATCTTCGTATATAATCCGCTCAAAAAATGTTAATCCTTATTTAATGATCTGACCACAATAAAAAATTAAGGCTGACAAAATTTCATCAAATATCAAACTAGAAAATAATATGACGTGCGCTACTACCGTTACGTACCGTAGTAACTAAAGTGTCAATCCAAGCAAAACTGTCATTGTTCCTTTTACGAGGAGGACAAAGCTTGCGCTTACAGCTCCCTCGTTAACGGTACTACTGTTCCTTTTTCCAGCGAGGTTAAATATCTAGGGGTTATCCTAGATCAAAGACTGAACTGGAACCATCATTTGTTGAAAGTTCAAAATAGAGCCATCAAGGCTCTCTGGGCCTGTCAAAGACTCTATGGGCGTACTTGGGGACTACAACAAAAAATGATCTACTGGTCATTTCTTACAATCATTAGGCATATGGTCACCTACGCATCGGTTGTATGGTGGCCTAAAACTGAGCAGAAGACAACGCAAACCTTATTGAATAAGGTTCAGCGTGTAGCCTGCACCGGTGTTACGGGCTCAATGAAGTCATGTCCAACCGCGGGGGTGGAGACACTTCTAGGACTGACACCGTTACACCTGCATATTAAAAAGGACGCTGCAAGTATGGCCCTGAAAATGCAGGCTGAAGAAAATATCAAGCCAGGCAATATGGTGGGTCATATGGAAATCCTTAAGGAATTTCAGACAGACCCTACCATAGGAATGCCTTCCGACTGTATGCCAGCTAAACTGGACTTCCACAAACCATTCTGTGTTAGGTTACCTGACCGGGATATGTGGAGGGCAGGTGGACCACCATTTCAGCTAGGGTCCATGGTATGGTTTACAGATGGATCAAAAACGGAAGATGGGGCGGGGATAGGAATACACGGGAGTGGCCACTACCCTCTCGAAGTCCTTGGGTACCAATGCTACCGTTTTTCAAGCAGACATGCTATAGAACTTTGCGCTAGGATAGGCATAGCAAAAGGCCTAAACGATGCAAAGATTTATATTGTATCAGACAGCCAATCAGCCTTAAAAGCTCTTAGGTCTTGTACCGTTGAGTCAAGGCTGGTATGGGATTATCTGAAGGTTATTAAACATCTGGCAGGCTCAAATAAGGTAACACTTATGTGGGTCATACTGGAATCGAAGGAAACGAGGCAGCTGATGGCCTCGCCCGTGAGGGTTCTGCCTCTCCATTTTTTGGACCAGAACCCTTCTGCGGTGTCACTAAGGGACACCTTAGAGCAGCGGTAAAACGCTGGGAGGATGTTCAAAAGTCCTCCTACTGGCGCAGAATTCCAGGTTTACGGCAGGCGAAGAAATTTATATCACCTTCGTCTGTCAGGGTTAAGGAGTGTCTTGGACTTAGGAAACCTGAGTTGAGGCTGCTTACTGGCTTCCTCACAGGTCATGTCCCCTTAAGGTATCACCTTAAGAAGATGGGCCTAAGTACGACAGATGGATGCCGCTTCTGCGGTCTGGAAGCGGAATCAGCGGAACATGTTCTATGCCATTGCCCAGCCATTTTCCAGCAAAGACTGCAACATTTAGGAGGGAGAACAATGAGCCCGGATAGTATGTATCTTGTACCGGCCAGTAGTATTGTCAGATTCATTAAGAGCCTGAATATTGACTGGACGGATAATTAAGTAAGGTCCAGCACAATAGATCTTTTAGGTCGCGGTGCGAGGTGGCTTATCGCCCACATGGCCCTCCAGTAAATAATAATAATAACTAAATTAAAAAATGAATACTATAATTTTTTGCACTCTGTGTCATTTGTGCTAATTTACATTTTATGCTGCGTACATTTTAGTAGATTTTCGTATTTCTCTGAACACATAAACAAAAAACAAAATATCCAACCCTGTCTGTAGGATTCGCTCAACTCGAAGTGGTGGGATATTCCCTAAAATACTAAAATCAACTAGTTCTACAACCATGTAAGTTTTCGTTTCTATTGGAATTAGTTAGTACTTTTGCACACACTTCTTGAAAACCTACAAATAAATTGTATTTGTTATATTTCCTCGTATCCTGAGAATTGTCACGTGATGTCCTATATTTAATTTCTTTCTTTTGTTAATTGCAAACCTTAGATATCTTTGATTTCGGGCCTCCGTCAATACAACACTGCTCCTAAATTTTAATTTTTTCAAATAATAATCAACCTATTCCTAAATAAATTCTTCCTTAAACCAAGAGATTTTTTATTTTATCAATTTAGAGCAGGGAAACACATAATTTTAGTTAAATGAAGTTGTAAGAGTGTAGCATCAGATTCGCTGAGTCAATCAAATATTAGATTTAGGAACCTCAGTTTTAGATCAAACAATTTTCTAATTTCAAATACTTAAAAAATTAGAATACAAAAAAATTACTATTGCACGAATGTCCTACTGAAAAGAAATGAACATTTATTTAATTTTTTTATTTCTACAGCTTAGTTCGTTAAGCCCGCCTGTCAGCACAGTATTACATGCAAAAACACGTATATGTTTTGTGCTTCCCATTTTTTAATTTTAAATTTAACTAAACTAGCCCAAAGAGTAATGTAAGTTTTTGAATAAATAACATTTTTTTGTTGTTGTTTTTATTACTAATATTTTTTTTTGCTTTAGGATTTTAGAAGCAAAACAAACTTAAAAAACAACCTCCTCGAAGCAACGATAAACAACTAACTTATGCATGAATATATTTATCAACAATTTTCCATCTAAGTTTCATCCAACTTTTCAACAACATGAATCATGCTACATACTATACGTTTGTTTAAATGTACATGACGAAGAGCAAACAAAAAAAAAACTAAAAAAAATCTTATTAAATTTCAATGCTTTGAGACAAACCATGTTGTTATGCTTGGACGAAAAAAAAAAAAAAAATTGTAGTAATCATAAGCTCACAAGAAAGAATTTTATTTAAAATTTCATACAACTTTTTTTGCTTTTTTTTTTTTTAATATATTTTAGTTTCCTAGAAAATATATGTAAGAAAAGTTTTCTTATTAAAAAAAATATAATAAATTTAAAACTTTATATATTTAAGCTTCTTTATTAAATTCAACAAAATTACTTTGGATCCATTTTTTGTGCTTTGCTTTAGGGAGCTTATAGTATAAATGCAATCGGTTTATTAAATGTACTGTATTGAAAAAAAAAAAGAAAACAAATTGTTCGATTTAATATTTTTTTGATATTTATGCGCGCTTAAGCTAATTGATTGGCTTTTAGATAAATAAAACCAAAATTCTTAAAACCAACATGGAGTCAGAAACAAATTTCAGATTGATTTATTTATTATGTAAATAATTGATTTAAATAAATTATTTTGTCAGACAACAGATTATATAGAGTCGTTTTGGTACGATATATAGATGTGTGCTCTCGACATCGACAAAAAAAATTTTGGTTTTGTAGACAGATTTTGTTTTAATGAAATTAAAAGAGTTCTGCTATATCGTTTAAACCATATAGTACAGCATAAAAGTTCATGACCTAAAAAAAAATGTTGAAACTAACATCTAATCTTATACTGATGTATAAAATAGAATTATCTGATAGAGAAATGGTATTTTGTGTTTTTGAATCGGGATTTGGTACAAAAAAAAAAAAAAAATCGAAAAATCCTATTAAAATTTTAAATTGATTTTGTTCCAGCTATAATATATTTATGATAATAATGTGATTAGGTTTTTGATATAAAGATAAATCAAAATAGGTCAAAATTATTAATCAAAAATAATATGATAACGTTAAATTAAAGTTTTTTGGTTGATTGCATATTATAAAAAAAAACTGTCAGTACACATAGATATAATAGGATCTTATTATATATTCAACGTTCTAACCAAACATGTATATCCATAAGTATGTAATATCTGTAGGAAAATTGACTACATTTATTCTATCTCCCGGAAAATAAAGACGGAAAAATCGTAGTACGTATATATATATTGTACGTATACGTAATTGACGAAGTTGAACAGAAATATATATTCATAGAAAAGATATTAGATAGAAGAAATGAAAAGATCACGTAGAGGTTTTATTTATACATATAATAATATATTTATTTATAAATGAAACTTCCACTTTTGTCTTCCTTTCGATTATAATATATACTGTGCTCGTATCAAAGCCATAGAGAATACGGATACAGTTTTGGATTTAAAATATATTTTATACGCCGCACACATGTACAAAAAGTTTTTCCGAAATGGATTCTGGTATTCCAAAAGATTGGAAATATTCTTAAAGTTTATAACATATAAAACAAAACCTTATCACAACACCTGTCATGTCAACGCAAAACTATTTTTCCGTCTAAATCTAGATATTACATTTTCATTAATTTATCTTTTAAAAAAGAAAACTTTTGCCATACACCTACACGAGGTATATTGTATAGATTCACCCTAAAAACAAATCGGTGAATAATAATATTATTGTATACATGAGTGACAAGAAATGTGTACGATAAAAAAAAATAAAAAAAATTCTGAACAAAATATATAAATTACATGAACACGATCAGAATTATTATGAAATAGTAGGAGCAGAGTGTGGAAGGAAAACCGCACAAAGAAATTTGGAATATTTTCATTCTGGGTAATATTCATCAAACTTATATATGGGTATACACATTTTTCTGGTGTAGGAATATGCGGTTGCCTTAAATTTACCTTTTATCATCATCATCAACCATTTTGCCTTAAAAACTTTCTCCCTTTTTTTTGTGTGTTTGTGTCTATTTCTGTAGTTACCAATTTTTTTTTTTTGTTTACTTTATTTATTTTATTTTTTTTGGAGATAGGTTAGAATAGTTGTACGTTAAATAATAAGAACAACAACTGACAAGTTAAAATTTATCTTTTTGTATTAAGGGTGGAATGTTATTTGTTTGTTTTTTTTTTTGTACAACTTTTTTATCTGTCATGGATTCTGTGGGTTCTTTATTTTGTGCTAAATTGGTGTATTAAAATATCATATTTAGCATTCGAAGGCAAATGATGACAGAAGTAAAATATTCATATGAATACCATTTTGATAGTTTGTGGTAATATTTTATGCCAGCTTATCAAATCGTTTCTTATAATATTTATTTAAGTGTTTATATATTCAAGTATATGTTTTAAGTATGTAAAAGAATTTCAATTTAAAAATTTAAATATTTATGCAATTATCGCGATTTATTTTTAATCACGTTCGGTTATCTCCAATATGTATAGAGGTAAAGTATTATATTCCACTTGTTAATCAAATGTATAATTACAGGGATCGTGTATTATGGTGAAACTGCACTAGCGGCTTAATTAAACGTTTTTTTAATCAACAACTTAAAATTATTTTAAAAAAAATGCATTTAGTTTTAATCTTAATTTAACACTTTATTCAGATATCAGTTTCCAGCAATTCTAATTATTTTAAAATTTTAGCCTTGTTACTAATAAAATAAAAAAAAAAATACTTTTATGTGACGTTCTCTATATTATCAAAAAATTAATCTGAATAAAAAAAAGGTATTTAGTGGATCACCAATAAAAATTTCAAAATGTCAGTCATAATATAAAATAAGAAGCACTTAAGAAAATTATAATGTTACTGCGGGTAATATCTGGGGTTAAATATTGCCAATAATTATGAAACTATTTGAACCATTTGAAATTATGGTTAGTAAATTTTTAAATAAACACAATATCAAATAATATGTTTATGGAGTGACTTTATTAGGTTGCCAATATAGGTTTGCGAAATTATTAATAATTTGTATTGTTAAACCAGAGTTCGTTATAGTATACAGCAGACTATCGGCAATGCAATGTTAAGATAATTGAATGTAAACATTTCTAATTGTTTGACTTTGAGACCGCTTGAGCCGTATTGAAGAAAATTATAATGTATCACTGAATTACTATCTTTATCTAAAGATGTCTTTGGAATAAAGTATCTTCCGTTAAATGAACCTTTATCCCTGAGATAAAATCAGTGTTGTGGCACATAGTCTACATGAAGTAATCAATCAATAGTCCACTCGCGTATAGACAATGTTTGTAAACAATCCAAAAAATGGCGTCGACAATGTAGACTATGGGTCGACAATTCCTAACAGCAGAATATGATATTCATTAAATTAAATTTATAAGTACTTAGTCTTTGTATAGCTCTTACATCAACAAAAATGGAAGAAATACTATAACATTAACAAATACAAGATATTTCAAAAATATTTGTTTATATTTGTTACCGCTGTTCTACGAGAACAAACTTGTTTATTGCATAACACTCGATAATTGCTACCGAAGTCGATAGTTGGATCGTATGAAATTTAACTCTAAAAATCTTGCAAAAATTAGAAAAAAAATTTCGATAACTGATATTTGTTGTCTGTTCAATTTTCCTTTAAAATTATTTCCGTTAAAATAAAAATAAGAAAGAAATGTTTATACTGGCCGTATCCAGCACGTTGAGCTCTCACATACAGTTGATTTTCAGCATATGTAACATTTGTGTGACTTACTAATTTTTAGCTAGGCCTCTCATGAAAAAAATTTTCTTTACAACAACTAAGAATATAGTATACTTTGGAAACAGAGATTTAGAGCTGTTAAAAATTTTTATACGGAAAAAATTGGTGCTAGCACGAACCATAAATAAGAAGAATTTTTCTTAAGGTGTAGAACATGGCACATTTTCCCGACTAATGGATAAATACAAAACGTGTTCAAAATTATCAATAAATATCATCAATCAAGAAATTACAGGAATTAATAAAAATATTGTTTGGCTCAATAATGAAATAACCAAATTAAAAATGGTTAACAGTAGCCAACATCTATAAAGATTTTTGAAAATCCTAAAGCTCGATACTATTACATTTTTGAAAGAACGAGGCAAATCCAAAAAAAAAAAAAAATTTCAAAATTGTTCTGCCCAGTCCAAAGATTTCTTTACTAACACAACGTAACACTGCTATAAAAGAAACAACCTCGTCCAGAGCTATGGAATACGAATGGAGAATGATTTCATTCCGTAAGAACTTCAGCTGATTTAGAAGGCGGCATTTCCAAATTAAAAGAAACAATTTATTATTAATAAGTATAAATTTTGACAAATTTTAAATTTAATCATAACTTGAAAAATACATTTTTAACTAAACTGACTCGACGAAATACCACAAATTCGACAAACTCACAATGCTAAACAATTTTTATGTGGCAATCCCCATGTAGACATATTGAAGAGTGGTAAGGATAACGTTAATCAAGAAAAAATCCTGTATACAGAGACGTCAATCCTTTGAGGACAATTGTTAGCTATGATGGTTCAGCTTTAGATGGCTGTTTTTAAAAATTCACCGGACAAATTTCCCGGAAAAATAGCTAAATTTATATAAACCACAAAATTTTATTTTTGGATCAAAATTTTGATCGAATGTGTTAAAAATTTCTTTATGATGAACGTTAATCTCAAAATTCATCTTTGTCAAATGAAAAGCTACGTACGATCAAAAAATGTATGTTTCAAAGGCGCAATAAGAAACTTCCTAATAAATTATTTAAAACTTGGTTTTTAAAATGTCTCTAAATAATGTCAGTGACAGTTGTATGATGGCTCTTCATCATAGAGTTTTCTTAGAGTATTCTTTCTGGTTAACGGTATAGGTAAATGTTCAAGCCTAAGATTAATTTTATTCCCTGTCTAATTTATCCTGAAAATACATTTCTTGCGTTCTTAATTTTTGTATGTACTGAATATTTAATGAACTGAGCGTTTACTCAGTTTACTGAAAAGTTTAATGAAACTTTCAACATTTTTAACACTACTGAGCACTAACTTCCAGTGAATAATTGTTCATCTTATTTTTCCTGTGTAATAATAAAATAAAGTGAGGAAAATTTAAGGAAGGGCTATAACTAAAGGACAATATTTGATTTTTTGGACCATGCTAAGAACTACACTACAAAAACCTATTTTGAAATTAGTCAAAAAAAAACCGGACGGACGAACTTTTGTTTTTGAAGCCAAAGTAATTCCACGAATTACAACTAGAAGGTGAATTCTCAGGTGTTAAGAAATTGTTCCAGAACACCATAAGATGTATACGCTCAGAAGATAAATTATAATGTCATGTGTAAATTATAAACCATCGGTACTAGATGTGCAGAACTATACAGAACAACGGAACAGCATAATTAATTTTCTCGGCTTCCGGGAATTTAACAACTTTTATCGGCAAGTGTTTGAATCTCCGATGAGTTCCTAAGTTAGCCCTTAGTATCTTACTTACCTACTGATTGAAAGAATTGAGTCTAAGGTTCTGGAAACATCTGCGACCAATATTTTCGTTTTTAGTAGCGTGAACGATATTATTACGGCTATACCAAATTCTGGAGTTAATATTTTGTAATGGTTATACCAAATTAAGATTAAAATTTGATCACTGATTGATCTCATAAAACAACAGGGTCTTGATACCTCATAAATATAACAATAATTCTGTATTTGTATATTAGCTGAAAGAAATTTTAAATTATCATAAAAAGCTATCGATAAATAAATTAATCATTTAGAAACTCTTTGACTTGCAAAATTTAAATGTAGAAAACATTCAACAGATTTTTATTTCAATTCCATATGTAAAAATCCTCTTCGAAAAATTAATTGTGCGGTTCAAAATTATGATATAAAAATTCTTGGTAGACCATCAAAAATGTATACAAGTTTTTACTTACAAAATGAAAGACCAAGTTTCTTTAAAATTGGAGTAAAATTTGGTGTACAGCTTGAAATGTTCTTGGGGGGGGGGGGGTATATGTGGAGCAGACGAAATAATTTAAAAAAAAATATTCACCACAACCCGTTCATTTTTCCAATTTTTACTTTGAAAATTTATATAGTGCCATTAAAAATCATTGATCCTTAGAGCATGCTACAGTTTCAGACAAGGAAGTAAATCTTGACACAGTTTTATTTTTGAAAATATTTTTATGAAAGAAAAGGATTTCAAACACAAATTAATTAAATGTTGCATACCATACTTTTCAGGTAAAAAATATTTTAGTTTCAAACCAAGCAAAAATGGAACAGTTTTGAAACTTGCTACACATTTTGATTAAGCCTTAATAGAATACAATAAGTAGTTTAGCCTCCCATCTTTGTCCAGGCCTTTCATGAGGGAGTTATAGTTTGCATATGAAAACATTCGAAATTATGAGTAACTACTATTTGAAGCCTTAATCCTGAACTATATGGGCTTAGAAAAAAAAATTATCACTTCGAAATCGAATGTTGCTAAGAATGATTCAATTCAGTTTTTATTTTTTCGAATAAAGGTAAAATCGTGTATTGAGACTTTGACGGGTTATAATGCAGTAACGATAAAATAATTGGGGAACAACTTTCGCAGGTCTGGAAAAAAACATGTTTAGTTTACAAAGTTACAATATAGACAATTTATTTATAATAAATTCTGCAAAATGGAGAATTCAATCAAAAGAATAATAGTTATTAATGGTATCAGTGAGCAAAACGGGATATTATCCACCAGGGATAAGTTTTTTTTTCAATTTTTTTTCAAATCGAGTTTAGAACTTAGCCTACTATTCAAAATATCCACAAAATTTCTCTCTAATTGCAACCAACATTTTGGAATTCGAAAACAACTTTTTCAAAGCCCTAACTAAACATAAAATTTTGTTCAAATTGATTTTATAATTTTCACTTAATCTTTAATTTTTCACTTGCCAGTCCAATTCGAACTATACAAACTCAATTTTAAACTAAAAACAATATTACGCAGTTATGTCTTTGCTCATGCCCAAATTACTATTCAAATTCAATTTCTGCTTAACATTTTTTTAAATTACGGCTTAAAATTCCAATATTTTGTTACTTATTCAGATTTCTGTTCAACATTTTGATACAAATTTAACAAACCTTTTGGTTAAAACTTGAGTTTTAAATTCGGCTTTAACTCAGCATTTCTAATAACACTCAAATAAATTCTCAATAAATTTCTTAAATGCACTTGCAACTATAGCTGAAGTTGCATTCCAAATTTCTAATCAAGCACATTTAGACAAGTATAAGTTGGAATTTTTACTTATTGGAAACAAAATATCACAAAACTTTTAGCTTAATTGCACTTATAATTTTGCGTTAATTTAATTTCATTTACATCAAGCTCATTTTCCTTTATATAATTTTACCGAAGATTTTATTTGGTTTGAAATGCCAAAACTATTTTTTTAAATTTAAATTTCCAAATCAAGCCAAGTAACACTGTAAACAACACAGAAACATATTTTTAATTTATATTTTAAATTTAACTCAAAATATTGAAAGGTGTCGTGTTTCGAATTGTAACTCAATTAAAATTGTATCTGATAAATTTCAATCTGAAAATTTATGGATTTGAAACCGGAGGTTTTGGTTTTTAATCCACTCAATATTTATCACCCTGGTAGGAATTTTTATTCAAAGATTGGAATTCTAACTCTATTTATAGCAAAGTTCTACTGAAAACTACGATTACCTTTTGATTCATATTAAACACAAGATGTTGTTCAAATCTAGTTTGTAATTCTAATTCAATTTTTAAATCCAATTTGAGTTTCTACTCAAGAATTTATTCAATTACATTTGGGAATTCAAATTCTCATTCAGATTTTTGCTCGAAATTCTGATTTTATATAGGTACTATATGTTGAAATACACAAAAGTATGATGGCAAACAATACGTAAATGGCACACAATATTTTACTAAAATTCATGTTTGAATACTAACTTTTAAATTAAATTTAAAATTTTGCCTAATTATTCTACTTAAAATTTCATTCACTATCATTACCTCCAATTTAAAATTGAAGCTAATTTTGTTACCTTTAGATTTCCCTCTAATTTTGGTCAAATCCATCGTGTTTTAATTGTAATTCGAAATCGATTTGTAATTTCATTTTTGATAAAGGCACATACATTAACGAATAAAAATAACAATCACACAATCTGCTTTTCTAGAAGAACTCCGGATCGTCTAATAATGCACAGTAAACTATTGAGATATGCATTTTAATTTGACGTTTATTTGAGATATGTATTTTAATTAGTGGAGTTTATCCAAACGTGAAAAATTTTTACCTTCTAAAAAAATATTTGTTGGCCTAAATTTAAAATTTGGCCTATAAAATATTTTGCTTTAAAATTTTAAGCTTTGGAAGTCGAACGTCATTTTTGAAGAAAAATTAAAAATATTTGGAATAAACCATAAAATATGTGGTAAAACGTAAAATAAGTGGAAATTAAAAATATGTGATTATGCCAAAATGTTTTATATGTTCTAAAAAGAATAACTATCCAACAAATTTTTGGTTTGAAAAATCCTAAGCCTGAATATGACATATTGAAAAATAAATCCTCAAGAGGAGACAAAAATACACCAAAAAAATATGAAATATGAAAGAAAATAGGAGCGGTATTTGGAGAAACAGGTAAAATTCAAAGTATGAGGTTTTGTAATTATTATTGTTCACAATTAATGTTGACGAAACGTGTATGGAAAGGTGGAAAAGCCTTTGAGTTAAATTTAGAAGAGAATAAAAATCCCAAAGCCAGTTTTCAGGAAGTCAGAAATTAATAAAGATTGGGATGGTTGTGAAGTTTATAACAAATAACAAAATATTAGCGTGTATTAGAAAGTACACTGTCAATGAAATTCCGATAAGAATTTTGAGTGAAATATTAAAGTGTGAAGTTTGAACAAAAAATAATGCAAAATAGGATTAAGTATTTTTTGCAAGAATAATATATTTTCGAGAACGATTGGCAGTAATATTGAATTGACGTAAATTATATGGTGTATGTACCATTTCTCAACGGTGCGGAGAAATCCCAGATTTAAGTTTTTTTTTGTTACGTCGTACCGACTCTGCTCGTTTTATTTATTGTTCAAACCAATAACATGAATACCACAGGGATTGTCACAAGATGCCATTAGTAGAGAAGAATAGCTTTAAAGGTCTTAAATATAATTCTGTATACCGCATTTCTTAACGGCAGGGAAGCATAACAAATTTTAAATTTTTGTTACGTCATATCGATTGTGCGAAAGCGATATGACGTAACAATAAAAATTAAAATTTGGTATTCTTCCCCACCACTGAGAAATGTGGTATACACCATAAATTCACAACACTTAAAGCTATATTATTCTCCGCTAATGGCATCTTGCGACAATCTCTGTTTTATTCATGTTATTAATTTGAACAATAAACTACTCAAACGAGCAAAAGCGATATGACGTAACAAAAAATAAAAATTTGGTATTCGTCCACACCGTTGAGAAATGTGGAAACACCATTAAATTTACGATACTTAGGGCTACTATTCCCCTTTAATGACATCTTGCGACAAAACCAACTCCCTATATTCCACACCTAAGCCTATTAATTTCCACCATTATTATCTTGCGGTAGTTGCTGTGTTGTCTATTGGTTGGAACAATACCTATACTGTACAATAAAATTTGGCCTTTTATTAGAAGAATAAGCAAAATAAATTCCCTTCTTTCCTCTCGTATTGTACTAGGAATTATCCTATTTATTGTAAAATATTTCATTTTTTAAATTTAAAATAACGTGTAGGAACTCAATGTAATTTTTCACGCATATGTTTTGGTTACAAACTTCACATATGATGTAATATTAGAAAGAAACAGATATAATATTAAAACATGATAGCAAGTATCATTTCTTCCACTTGTATAATATATCTATCTCATAAAACTATCGTGTTAACAGTGTAAATCACTCACACTCACGAATAAAAATAAACTCCAATTGGAATTGAATACGTATACGTGTTATTTTTCTGTTATAACCCTGATAGCTTGAGTTCAGCGATACCACCCCATACACAATAAACCTCTCACTATACGTATATCTAAATCTAATATACGCCTGAACCTCAGGAAGTCAGAAATCAGCATGAACCAGTACGGAATTCACACTGATTATTCCTTGCATGCAAGATGGTAAAATGGTAGAACGCAATAATGAGCGAGTTTCTGAATGTTTGCCGGAGCTCAACGAACCATCTTCAAGCATTCATGATAATAATATTTGTAGTTCTCTTTTATCAGTTTCTAGTAAAACTACCACAGTTAGTTCCAACTGAGACAATTGCAAAATAAAGTGCCACATACAATTGCGACAGTTGCGAAATAAAGTGTTGCAACATTGCAAAATAAAGTACCGCATCAAATTGTTGATGGCTTGTTTCAAGCCTTTCATAGAACAAATGTTAAAGGTTTACCTTTATCTGCGCGCAAACTCCTTCTAACTGATCGGTAACCCATTGACATTTTGAATATATGTAGAAGGAGGAGAGTACTATCATTTTGGTATTCAAAATTACTTGAAATCAAAACCTTTTCCATTTATGAATAATATGTTTTCGGTTACAATTGATACTAGTAATAGATGGACTAAATTTATTTAAAAGCTCTCGAGCCATATTATGGCCCATTATTGGATCTTTTCCCAATTTTAGAAATAAATCCCAGTTCCTCATAGGATGCTTCTCAGGGATCTTAAAACCCGGTTCTGTGAACCAACATTTATAAAAATTAACAGAAGAAATTATATATATGATTTTAATATGTTCCGAAGATTGTAAAATCATATAATTAAATAAATAGAATTGTGTCTATTAGTCGGTTTCGTTGAATTACTGTTCGTAAATACTAATATACTTCTCGTGTTAATCGAAACGCAATTAAAATGGTCTAACCACCGGTAGCATATTAGATATTACATGAATTAATTAATATACAACAAAAAAATTAATAAAGTAAAGAGCTTTTATTTTCCACAGCCCGGTTAGGTCTTTTATTACTGGAAACCAATACCCCACTGAGAAAAATAGTTGTCCCAAATGTAATCAAATAAGTGGGTTTTATTTAAAAGATAGAGTTACTTTTCAGCAAACGGTAGCCTCGTTAAGGACTGACACATATTTTGTTAACAAAACTCGATGCTAGTTACCATTCAGTTATAATCAAATTAAATAAAGATATATTAGAAACAGCTAACATTAGTATGGTCTCCCAATTCCAGCTCGATTTGATGCATCTTATTGATCTAGGCATAACGAAAAAAATATTAACAGCTTGTTCATTTGGAAAGTTTACAGGAACCTTTTTCAAGACTGCAAAAATAAATTCTAAACTGAACGAACTGCATATTAAAACTCCGTTAGAATTTTCTAAAAGTCTGCGATCTTTGGAGGATCTCGCTCGATGGAAAGCCACTGAATTTAGAAAATTCTTATTGTACAAGGGAATCGTAGTTTTAAAAAATAATGTTGATGACATAGTGTTTATTTCGCAGTTTTGCGTTTCCACTTGTCAATACGAATATTATCCTGTGAAAGAAGCACTACAAGCGATATTGAATGTGCCAATGAAATGTTACAAGAATTTATTAGATCGTTTGCTAGTATTTTTTATCAACATGGCGTTTCATTTAATATTCACGGATTATTACAGTTAGCTGATTGTGTAAAAAAATTTGGTCCATTAGACAACTTTTCTGCATACAGTTCAGAAAATTGTATGCAGTTCCTTAAACGGCGGGTCAGAAAACCCTCAAATATTTTACAACAATTATACAATAAATTAATGATAGATTAAATGAAATGCAAAATACTGATATAGTAGTACCCAATAATTAACAGGAAAATTTTAATATCTCATTTAGAAAGGAACAGGATTCATTCTAAATATATTAATGTAATAAACTGGATTCGAAACTTGGCACTAAAATATTATGAAGAAATCTGGAGAAATTCGGTTTTAAAACTAATGATTCAGCAGAGAATGTTTCTAAATTTTCTCCCAATGAACTTAGTTATGAGTTTGTTAAAGTACCAATAGTGAATTTGGCGCAGCATACTGAAACTGGAAGGCAACAGGTTAAGGCCAATTAACAAATCAACTTAAGGCAATAGGTTCTATATCGCCTAATACAATGGGTGCTTACAATTTACCACTGAAATTTTTATAAATCATTGCCCCTAAATTAGTAAAGTTATTGAGTTACCTAAAGGAGCCTGTATCACCATCTGATGTAATAGGGTATTGCTCAGCTTTCACCCTTTTCAAAAGTTCTCGAAAGAATTACTTCTAATCAGATTAAACAATACCTTAATACAAGTAATTTATTAACTTCTCTACAGTCAGGGTTTAGGGAGAGATATAGTACTGCAACGGTGTCAGTAGATTTGACGGAATTTGTTAGGCACAGCTTGGACAATGGCAATTATGATATGCTAACATTAAATTGTTAACATTAAATATTCCTTTGTTTGTTGATGACTAATAAAATATTATTGCATTACGGTTAATATTTACGAAATGAAATTTGGTAACGTAAAATATTTAGTACCGGTGCTGGAGTTCTGTACAGATTTTGATTGCCCAGTATTTTTTGATATTTTTCGTTGTCACTCTTCCATTTTAAACTATAATTGATTAGTGGCCGTATTCTTCAATTTAATCGAAAAAAATGGCCGTTAAGTCACGAAAGAACTCAACTGAACATTTTAGTATAGTTAGCTAACACTGGACCATAAAGCGAATTGGAATAATCTTAATTTTTGCCTGTGGCACGCATTAGCCGAAATCTATTTTAACTAAAGATTCTTAAGGCAATTAGGAATCAAAATCATAAAATCAAGGCGTAAGCCAAAAAAATAAAAGAATTATTTATTTATTTAAAAATTTCCATTTAAAATTAATTTTGAGACAGGCTTAATAATAGTTTCTTATTATTTTAATTTCACATTGTTCATATTTTTTAAATGGACTTCATAATAAGAACTGGGTCTATTTATGAATACAATACGAATTGTTTAGTTTAAAATTTTTATTTGAAACAAATATGGATTTTATACTCTCGAATTCGTATTCAGAAACAGCCTTTGGATCGGAGGTATACAACTTCTGAAAAATTACTTCTTTTGCATGTTATGGAATAAGCAAATAAGTATTTAGCAAGCTTCACTTTAAACATTTGATAAATATTTTTCGATTAATTTTAGAACCCTTAGATGCCTATTATTGACTCCTACTTATGTGAATATTATTAAGCGATTCTTTAAATACAAAATGTATTCCTTGGGATAGAATGAATATTTCTTTGTGTAATAACAGTGTTAGCCCTTACGTTAGTACGAGTCACTCAAATTTGTGTAGATATTTTTAGATTATTTGTTAATAAATGTCATAGACCTATTGGAATTTTTTTGGTTCAATGAATGTATTGCAATTAATAAAGCCCAAACAGAGCAAAATCATGCTCTACAAAATTTGTCGTTATAATAAATTTCTTTGGGCTTGAAAAATGTTGAAGCATAGATATATAAATACGATTAGGTAATGTGAGAAGGCAAAATCACACTAAAATAAAGATTTTGTGTACGTAGGGCAGTTTTGCAAAAGTAGTCGAAAACTCACCCCATTGACCAACAACTTTAACCGATGTCGGAACCACAGTACTTTTTGTGACATTAGGTTTAGTACCAGGTGGACAAGATCCCTCCCCTGCAGGGAGGTCCAATCCCCTCTGCAAGATTTGTAACTGTAACGGGTTGTAACGAGTTTTCGGTCCGGTTCATTGAGGTTCGGTTACAGTTTAAAGCACTGGTATGTGTGAAAATGTTTTATTAAGATGATTTTCGAATCACAAACTATAAACTAAATGATTGTTGGCCCTTGCTATATGAAAAATGATTTTGAAATTGTTTTTGTGTATAGAGCAATCTCAAAATAAGTCTTAAAGATTCTCCCCACATCGTGTCAACCTTTATTTACAACTAAAAAACTCTTAAGGCGGTCAAATTGTAGATCATTTTTTGGGTACTAAGTGTAAGCGTATACGTTTAACAAGAAATTGGGTTTGGTTAAATATTCTTTATTTGTTTTAAAAATTTGGCAAATTTTTTCGTATAAAGTATAAGTAAACAAATTTTCAAACTACGCTAATTGCATTTAAAACCTTTTAACTATCGAATATTTCTAAAACACCAACGGGTAATTAGAACGGGTACTTAAAACAATAATGGTTGATGCACGATGTAATTATAGAAAATCGAAAATGAGGATGCGATACTGAAGAAGTATTTAACAATTGGTTACGTTTTAGCAACTGCATTTTGTTAACTAAATAATTGTCAGTTTCGTAAACTATTCAAAAACTTGTGCTATTCTAAACTGGTAATGTATAGTTTATTTAATGTTAAATTACGTAAATATTTGCTTTAAAGTTACTTAGAATATACTGATCCAGTATAATAATAAATATAAATAAAACTTTGAAATCATAATAAATCATGTACAAATTGTTTTCAATAAACTAAAAGATGTTTGGTTGGCACACATTTAAGGTACCAATTTGTTTTCATAAGTCAAAGACTAGGTTAGTACTTATATAAGAATTATAATCACTTACCATTTACATTAAACGATTCGTTGTACTATAAATAACTCTTGTAATAATTGTTATTTATGATCATGGTGGTTTGTAATTTATTAGCAATTTTTTTACAGTTAACATTTTTTTTAAAGGTTAAATATTTATTTTTATTTTTGCTAGCTACGAGAAGCATGTCTGCAGTGATTTGCGTGCATTCTGTAAAGAGATGAAAAATAGATATGCGTGTGTAAATTAATCGTTTTGTTTAAGTAAATTTTTAAAAAGTTTAAAAAAAATTCTTGTTTTATAAATAAATTGTATTTGCGTAATGTTAAAAATCGTCAAAAAATGACGGAACGTAATTTAGACATTTATAAATTAAAACATAAGAAATATAAAGTATTTTATAACAGGAAATTAGTTTTTAGTTCATAAATTGAATTTTTGTAAAATTTCTTTTAGGTAGAATGCTCTCTATTTAATTGTTCTAAGCTATTGCTCTATAAAATTAGTTTTCCGGACTAAGAGCAAGGAGGGATGCCCAGATGTGGAGGGATAGGTATCAGTATTCTGGCTGTTCAAACCATTGTTATATTGTATTGTTTCGATATTTAAAACTTGATAGCTTTATAAATAGTGGACGATTTTTCAGTAGGTATAAAATAATTAAATGAGCAACAAGAAAAAAAAGATTAACATGGGAGAAAATTCAAAAAGATCGCTTCGGCGGCCATTTTGAAAAATAAGAGACAAAAGGTGGAACCATAATTAGTGTATTTTACTATAGTTATAAATCTTTAAACAACAACAACAAATCAAGTTCCATGAATGGTTTATTTTACTCGGTGCTACACATAAAAAAATAAAAATCATGAAATTAAAACATGACTTCCGTTCTCATATAAACGATTTGTGATTTGACGTATTTTCCTCCATAAATAAATCAATCCGTCAGTCTATCATCAGGATGGCAATGGGGCTATGTAATATTCATTCTACAAGCCTGATTATTATGTAACATTTTAATTTTAAGAGTAACCGCGTAAGATCTAGGTAAACGTATTATAAATCGATATGTTGATACCCAAAAGTTAACCGTAAATTATTTAAAAAAAAAAAAAAATAGTTACTGTTACTTTATAATTTTCGAAAACTGCCTAACTCCTGAAATTCACTAATCCGTTAAAGCAAATCCAAATCATATAGAGCTGAAAAACGAATTATGGTATCATAGCTGCTCTTAGAAAATTCACTTTCAAATAAAGGGTTGAAACAGGATGTCCAATTATGAAATCTGCAGTTTAGTTTAAATAAAGTTCTGTATTAACCGAATCATAACATTGCGTTACAAATTAAATTCTGATCGAAACGAAGTTATTTTCAAACTGGTTGTAATCACTATAAATAAAATCCGTTGTTATAGGTTATAATGTTTAACAGTTTTGAATAACCTTCAAATTCAAAGTAAATTTTTAATCGATGTTAATATTTGTTACTCGTGTCGAGTTACAGCGCAATTTTATTTTAAGTGGTATTTAGGCGTTTAGTTACGAGTAAGTGCTTGCCGTTTACATTTTTTTTATACGCCCTAAAATATTTAATAATAATTTTCGAACCGTTTGAATACATTCGCCATTTTTTACTGTGAGAATTCCATAACTTTTAGAGGCAATAATCAATTTTTGCTTTTTCGCGGTTACAGAAACTGCAACCGTCTCCGGTTATATCCCTTTCTTTGTAAATAGGCATTAAAACGACGGTTGCATGCCACTTTTTGATGGCTAAATTTCACTCAGCCTTTTGGAGAGTTTTCCCATTCAAAATTGGTCAGGGAAGCAAAATATTCTCCTTCGATTTGCGAAGAGGATACACGTAATATTTTTTGGATGATATTGTTACTGGGGCGGACCTTAGAGTATCAATACCAAAGGCGTTAGGCAATTAGTAACTCTCAAAAGATGAGTATCTTGACATATGACTCACACATGTGAGTAATTAATACTTTTCGGGCCACATTTAGGAAAGATTACTAAAATCTTTGACTTCTGGATTTCCTGTAGAACCACGATCGTACATGATGTTCTTGTCGCCTACGGAGGCTTAGACCGCAGTTACTAAGCAAATCCATACTAATTATCTATCCTATGGTTTTATGAGTTAATTCTCCTTGATCAGGCTTGAAAGAAGAAGCGTAAACATAATATGACAGAAGACCATGGTCTTCTTGGTAGTATTGCATGCTTAAAGCTCTAGATACCAAATAAATGCGGGGTTAGGAAATAATTATAAATACAAATCTTATATAGGGTGTTAAAATTTGAGGTTAATTTTTACAATTTTAGTAAAATAGATAAATTATTTGATAACAATCTAAATTTTACATATTTCAAATAAAATAAAAACAACAAAGTTTTATCAGAGAATTATAGAAACACTATGTTTTTTCTTTTTCTTTTTTTTCTAATTCACGTTTTATTGCATTATAATATTTTGCTTGTTCTACGTTCACGTTCGTTATCATACTACCACTACTTTTCTCCACTATTCCTTTCGTCAATTTCATTGTCTATTGCCTCTTTCCTCTCGCCAATCTTTGTCTCGCCGTTTCGTTGAACAATCTCCGTTCCCTCGTCTGTGCCGTACTCTACAGCTCGTCCATCCTGACTACTGATGTCCTCATAAACGACTACATCGTCATCTTCCAAATCCTCGATTCGACACCAGGGTTTCATTTGTTCCGGGGTGAAAACTCCTTCAAATTTCTTCTGTCCTTGTTCGGCTCCAGGTATACCAACTATGATATAATGATCGTTCCGTAGTTTCTTGTTTACGTTATATGGCCCTCGAAATTTAGGTATTAGTTTCCTGGATGTGCCAGTGGCAGGTCCACCCTTCCATTTGATAAAAACCATATCACCTTCTTTATAACTCCTTAATTTCTTATGTTTGCTATCAAAGTATTCTTTATTTCTAGCGGCAGCAGAGTTTATTCTCATGTAAGCCATTTTTTTTAAATTATTATACTCTGCAGTCGGATTCTCATCGGTTAACGCGAGCAACAATTTGTTCTTCAACATGCTTCGGGAATTATAAGTCAACACCAAAGACTGCGGTGACATTCCCGTTGTTGAATTTAGTAGGTTGTTCATAGACCATTGCAATTGATTCATTTTTAGGTCCCATTTGTTTTCTTCCTCGCCAATCGTAGCTCTTGTACCGTAACAGTTTGATGTCATCGCTGAAATCTGATAAGTTTGATGTCAATAAGCGACTTTCCCTAAATTTCACAAACTTAACAAAAACTGAAATCATTTTGATTTAATTGTTATCAGTTGATTTAGCACATTAGTTGTCAAAGTACAATGACCTACAACAATTAACGTAAATAGTAAAAACATCAAAATTAAGCAGAATTTGCAAAATACTAAATTTCAGATATTTTTTTTAAAAATATAATTCTTGATTTAAAATAAATACCTACTTGTACGTATGTATACCATACCCCATAAAATTTCAAAATTCAAATTCAAATGCCAAAACAAATGCTCATTGAATTTTCTATACAGTTGACTGGCATTTTTTAGCAATTTGACGTACATAAATTCTATTGAACTGTGTTAATAAAATTATTTTAGTTGTCTGAATATGAAATAATGAATCACATTTCTTATCACAACAAAAACCAAATTAAAATAAAATATTTTTTATTTTATTTTAAGTGTATTAACCCTTGGCTGCAGTAAGCAAATGATTTATTAATCTGAAGTGAAGAGTTGCACTTTTTACTTGC
The DNA here is from genome assembly GCA_958295665.1 of Tipula vernalis. NCBI lineage: Eukaryota > Metazoa > Arthropoda > Insecta > Diptera > Tipulidae > Tipula > Tipula vernalis. The sequence goes on along the minus strand of OY282558.1, from coordinate 311,838,954 downwards.
ATCAAATAGGCGTATAAAATATCATTTTGGAAAATTATACAGATCACCTTGGCTCCCTGAAAATTATTAAAAAATATGTAATATTCGATAAATGTTAATTTGTTGTATAATTACTATTGATGCAATTATTAAACGCAAGAAAAAATATTGCGACTAATAAAAGTTATAAATTTTTTTTTAGTTGTAATGGGGCACCGTCCTGCTGAAACAATCCTTTCCTTCCAATTTATCCCATAAAAACTAGTCAGTATATCACCAAAAACTAAAACAGGAGTTTGGCGGAAAAGTTAAACTAAAATAAAATGAAACAAGTAATAAATGTAGTGTTGTATATTTAGAACAAACCTGACATGAAAATTGCAGCCCATGCCAAAATTCCCTCTTGACGAACAAAATCGAGGCTTTAGGATATTTGTAGTGTCGATATAGTGGTATGTCTTATTAGCCACTTCTTGAGAAAGGAAGAAGTATGTTCGCATTGTACGCAAATGTAACGCGTTTCAGGTTAAAAAAATGACTGTTTCTTCTGATCGAGATGAAAGGGTGACTTTTCAGAATTTCTGCTTCCTTTTTTTACTTTGTCAATACATTATGTGATTTTGTAATTGCCTTAATAAACTGTGTAAAAAAGTTTGGGAGAGGAATTTCCAGAGATACAAGCCTGGGATAATATCAAACAAAGCCTAAGTATTAACATGGCTTCTAGCCATTGAAATCAGTTTAATAATATTAACCAAGAAAAGAGGACTTTAAACCATTCGTTCTTATTTTTTATCTATTGTTTAGTCAAGTATATGAATTTGAACATTGCAATGCCAAAATAATCATTTCAGTCAAACTTTGATATTACTTCATTAAAACTTGGATTGTGACAAAAGTCAGAAACAATGAAAAATATTTTAGAATTTAATAAAATTGTTTATTTTCCAATAAATTTGAAAAACACTTGCAGTAAAAGTCCGGATTTGATTGATTTAGATAAAGAATGTGATTTGCTTAACTTAACAGCAACAAAATATCATTATACCAGATTATATATTGCAGCAGCGAAGCAATTGCAAGAAATACGGAATATATTTGTGATAAGTCTATAGGCATTGTTCATAATCCAGACAGTGGCGTAACTATAGGTACCTGCAGCACCCGCAGCCACCAGATTTAAGATAAGTTAGCTTAGATTAAGCGGTGGGCTAATCTTTAGAAAAGAAGAAATCATTTCGGTTACTATTAAATATTTTCTTAACTCCAGAGAAATAAAAATGCCTATACGTTCTAACCGATATTTAGATTAAGTAGAAAATTAGCTAAACTATTTTGAAATCAAAGCTTTCGAAATTAAACGACAACGGTTTTATGGATTGCTGTATTGATTTATTTGTATTACTCGTATACGTTTTGCGTAACTCCAAGTTTACCCCTTTTGCAGTAAAAACTCAACCTTTTACAAATCAAATTGAATTTTAGCCAAACAAATTCAACCTTTCACAAATCAAGTTTTGATTAGAAAAAGTTGAATTATTTGATTTGCCAACAGATAAAATTTATTTTGCAAAAGGTTAAATTTGATTTAAAAGAGGAAGCTTGTCGTAATCTGCTGGTGTTAGCAGCCTTGCGATGTTCATAAAAATCAAGAAGAAACTTGAAAAATACTTAACCGCGACTGAAAATAGATTCTTATTTCCCACACTTAAGCCAAACCATAGTAAGTCTCTAAAACTATTTTAAATACAAGGAAAATGCAAATGCCAACTTAATTTTGCAACTAGTGATGGTGCTTTTTTTGGTGGGGTTCTCCTGATTTTAGAAATTCTCGCTTCACGATTTCATATTCGCTTTCATGTTGTGATCACTTTTTAAAATTTCTCGAAATTTTGGGAGTTTATGATGGAAATGAGATGCGTGATGTTTGAGACTCAATTGGTGATTCGGTGTTATGAAACAGTTAGGTTAGGAATTTTAAAGCCTGTTCGAAGAATATGATTGTTCGATATTTAAAAAAATTTCCGATACGATTCGGGGGTTCTATACTTATTGCATATCTTTTTGTTGAGCATGACCTTAATTTGCTTAGTAGAATTAGTAACATTAAGTTACTTCAGAAATAATTCTATATTTACATGAATTTTCGGAATTTTTCAAAATGTTCGTGGGTTTTCTAGATTTGTACAGTCTTTCCCATATTATTCATTAATATTCAGAGTTTTCGGTATTATTGAAATTGTTCGAGATCAATCGATTATTCACATAATATTGGGATTTTTCGAATTATCTGGAGTAATCGAGATTATTTCGCGGCTTATTACAGATTTCTTAAGGTTTTCGACATTCCTAGAATTATTCGAGACTTTTAAAGATTTTCGAAATTATTCGAATTTTGTAAGGCAGTGTTCTACGCTTAGCTTTGTGTTGTAAGAACTTACAGACTTATACATATAAATCTAAATGGTGATGTTTAAAAGAGTTTTTGAGAATGGTTAGTTTAAAAAGCTTCAAAACTTTCTCTTAAAACTGAAGCTCTTGACAATTTTTTCAAATATATAATTTATGCTCATAAAACATTTTACTATAACCCTGAAGTTATTAAAAAGCTAAAAAATGTTAAGTTCAAACCCAAAAAGTATGGATTAATTGTCAAGCTTAAAGCTAATTGAAAGCAAATATTCTAAATTTTTTTCCAAAATCCCACCTTCCTTTAAACTATTAAATTTCAGAATAAAAAGTAAATGATTTGGGTTTAAAATGCTTCGACACGTGAAAGCTTCCAAAACTAAAAGTTCGATATTTCTTTCCAAATACATAATTTATGTTCATAAAACCTTTTAGCAAGAACATCAAATTATGAAAAGGCTCACAAACGTTAAGTTCAAACCCAAAAAGAATAAATTAATTATTAATCTTAAAGCTCATTGGCAACAAACATTCTAAATTTATCCTAAAATTCCGTTACAAAGGGTAACGGAATTTTGAGATAAATTGTTTAAAAAGTTTCGATCTGTGAAAGCTCTTAAAACTAAAAGCTCTTGAAACTTTTGCAAATACTTATTTTTTGTACCTAAAACCTAAAATTATTAAAAGGCTCAGAAATATTAAGTTTAAACCCAAATACATGGTATAAATTATTTATCAAGCTTAAAGCTCATTGGACACAAATATGCTAAATTTATCCAAAAATACCACCTTGCTTTGTAATAAAAACCTGTTAAAACTGAAAGCTTTTGATGATTGATGATTAACTTGGAGAACAAATATTTTAAATTTTACCCAAAATTCCGTCACACTTTGAGAAATCATATTTCTGAGTAAAATGGTTTGGTTAGTAAAGCTTTTATAATTGAAAGCTTATGAAATTAAAAGTTCTTCATTTTTTTGCAAATACATAAAACTTTGTATCAAAAACCTAAAAGTATGAAAAAGGCTCAAAGTTAAAAGTGTAGTTGAAACCGTATGAAAAAAGCTCAAAGTTAAAAGTTTAGTTGAAACCCCAATTTATTTAAATTAACTATAAAACTTCAAACTAATGGACACATTTTTGCAAATACATATTTTATGCTTATACAATTTTTCGATATTTGAGAACTTTCAAAAATGTTCAGGGTACTTTGAAAATTCGAAATTCTTGATATTTTTCAAATTATATTCGAAATTTGTGACGCTTTATCGATATATTTAGAAATCGTCAGAACATTGAGTTGCAAGGTGTTTCGTGTAATCTTCTTTCGAAATCAGATACTTTTAATTAATGTGAGACTAGACTATAGGAAGAAATAAGCTTATCGAGGAAGAAATAAGCTATTTGTTTGTTCAAATGTACAAGAAGCATTTTAAAGGGCTTAAAAAAATGTTACGGGGTGGCCGGAAATTTGTAGTTACGCCACTGAATCCACCTTAAACTTGTCCCTCCCTCTAACCTCGTAATGCCATTTAACATTGGGTTTTATTGGCTCTTAGAAGTGTCTACATATTGTGAACTAACGTACAATCTAACTACCTAGACACATAAAAGTGTAATTAAAATTAAGCTTCAAAATTTATAAAATGTTGTTGGAATATTAATAGGCATGATCGCCAAATGTACAGGATGGGGTAGAAAAAATTCCCTATTTTTGTCTCTTAGAAATATAAGTTTGTCTAGCTCTAATTTAAAGGGGATATAAGCCAATTGCCTTTGAAATGTTTTGTTTAGCCAGAACAAGCAAAAATATGATAATAATATCACATTTGAACTAATTTGAAGGTAAATGCTTTTAAAAGTGCAATAGTTCAACCGCTTTTAAAGGCGGATTAACAGAAGTATCTTTTTATTTGAAGTTTCTATCTGCAGTAGTTCAAGAGCTACTCCACTTCTACAATATTTTTTTAGTGACGTTTTTGAAAACTCAGATACCTTTACGGCAAAGCAAATGAGAGAAGCAGAAGAATATATTTCCCTTTATGAGAAATTGAATCATTTTGTACTTTTTTTTTATTTGATGACCCTGGCCCTCTCGCAGTTCAAAGGATATTTTTTAAAATTATACGTGAACTTTGTAAGATCTCCCTGAATAGGCTATAGAGCATTGGTTAAGAATGATTCTTGCCAGACCGCTGTTTCGAATTTGTTTCTCACCGCCGACCAATAATAATTAATTAATTGCAAAATGTTTCGACAGGCAAAAAAAAAAGGCTTGTGTGTAAAATCTTTTACGGGGCTGACCAACCTGCAACTTTGACCAATACCTTTTAAGTGTAGTTCGAATAGTCTCCGTAGAGATAAGTAAGGATCGATTTCGGTCTCTAAAGGAGGAAAAACTCTATATTTATCGAATGTTGCACAATTCGATGGTTTCCAACTGTTAATTTCCTGCGTAAGCGCAATTTAGAAACGAGGATTCACAGAGTGAAGGTCGATTCAGTAATTTCTTCTGTATGAGTTTTCCAAAAACTCTGTTTATTGTTAACATTAACTAGTCAATGTTGCCAATTTACCATTGATACAAAATAACACTTTGTATTTAAAATAACCTGTTCTAAAAATTAAAATCTAATCGTAATTATTTTAATCCGATTACAAATAATATATGCGGTTTTTGTATTCCGAATAAAATATAGAATTCGCAACAAATCTGTAAATATGTGCATTCAAATATAATTCAAATGACACTATTTTGAAAATCAGCTCTGCTGCTATTTTTATGTATATATAAATTAAATAATCAGAGCCTATTTTTTTCTCATGAAAATCGTCAAACGAACGCAAGAAGAAATTGTGACAAAAAAGGTATAATAAAATGTCGTAAAATATATAAAAATAAAAATAAATAATAAACTTGAAATATATACCAACAACAACAACAATCAAAAGCCATCCCAGACGAATTTTATGACATTTTTTGCTGCTGTCTTTATTTTTATTTTGGTGATTTATTGTTTTTTTTTTTTTTTGTTATGTTATTTTTATGTGGCTGAATTTTGTAATGCTACTTAAAACGAAGAAGCAAACCCTGAAAGAAAAAAAAAATTCATTCACCGGTTTGATGTGGTGTAATATTGAAGAAAAATGTTTAAATTTACTCATTAGATTCAATTACCTACATCGTCAAGTTTTCATTAGAAGAAGGAAGGAATTGAAAAACAAATGAAAATCAATTACTATTTTTTCCTCCTTTTGTTTTGTTGGTTTTTCTTATATATTGAACGAGCAAAATATGGACGTTGGTGTATAATACACAATTAGAGCAAAGTAAAATTATATCGATAAAGTTAAATTAGTTTCCGATTAAATTGCTCATTGGACGTACGCCATTAGTATGATGATTATTCTCAATAGAATCCAATTAATTAAAGTAAAAGCAATATTCATACACAGATATTATTATAAACCCTTTTTGCGTAAGTATGCTCGTTGGATATATTGTATCAAACTATGTAGGTTCATGGTTTAATCTTGAAATGATGTGAATTTTTTGTAATTCATATACAACGCTTCGCATATACATACATATTGTTTTTATCTGTTCGATGATGACGAGAATAAATTGTATGTGAATACCAAAATAATAATAATAATAATAATAATAAATATTTATACCATTTCTTCACAATGATGACAATCTTGATAATCATCAATAGTTTATCCATTTTTTTTTTTATTTATTATTTATTAAAATAGCCGGAAAAATGTAATCCAAAAAATGTAGGATCCAATTCGTATTCAATATCACGAAAAGACAATTTTCTAGAATTTTTTTTCGGTTTTCATATCATTTTCATTTTCTCTGGTATACGTTTGTACTTTGTATATATATATTGTACATATTTAGGTTTTTTTTTTTAAGTTTATTTATACAACAAATATATAAACATACATATCTTAGATGGGTTTCATGGGAAAATGCAATATTATCAATATTTTATATAATATGTAGAAAATAGGAAATATTCGACCCAAGAGAAAATGGTGAACGGAAAATTTTTCTATTCTATCATTTTTATTCTATCGTACCGTATTATACTCTCAACATTATATCAAATGAAAATTATAAATTATTGGTTTCTCGATTTGTATTAAATTCGATAGCTTCTGTATATTTCTATTGATAGTTTTTTATTATTTCTTTAGTATACGGAACCTTTTTCGATAATTGGACATATTGCTGATACGGCTTAACATAAGCAAGGGTGTCTTGAAATTTCGAGATTGAATAAGTAAATTGTGTCTGATTATACAATATTTATATTTACATATTTTTATTTTCTAAGAGCGCATGATAGTTTTTATAAAAATTTGGCGACATAAAATTAAAAGGTTTCTCCAATACAACATTAAACCGCCCAAATATTGATATTTTGAAGTGAAATATTTATATTCCCTATAGTTTCTTTGCATAATTCTCTATAGTATCTTCTACCCTTCTGATATTGATCGTTTAATTCCGTAAGAAAAATTTCTTGTTTGTGGCCAGCACCATTATTATTTCGATATAATTGTTACATTCATTTTAGGGTATTTTCTGTAATGTTTGGGCCTAATTTCACTTCTTCAACTCGAAAATCTTCATAATATCATTGCTGTTAACAATAGATACAGTTTTTGATCTTTAAACCAAGGTTTCAGTAAGTAGTGTTGCGAACAAATAAACTCAACTAACCCAAACTAATTATTCCACAATAATTGTAATTCAATGTCATTAAAATAATCATCCAATTCAATTTCATTTGTGTTTACGAATAACAAAAAAAATATTCCAAAATAGTCTCGGCGGTTCTTATTGCATAAACGATAAAATTTCGCCTGAATGTCGACCAAATATTATATTAGTTTTACCATTGCCAATTTTTTAGTACAGGTTTGTAGTTATAGCACTGTAACCTTGGTGTCATGGTAACAATATTGTTCGCTATTTACTCACCCCGTTCAGTTTTGTCTGATTCATGTTTTTCAAATGTCAATCAATATAATTCTAAAATTAAACTGAAACCTACAACATGTTAAAAGCTACTGACCTGTTTACAGTCAACAATTATAAAAATTAAGGCAAAGCTTTCAAGTCACCGGTAGATGCCTTACTTTCTAAATATAATTGTTCATATTGATTCTTAATATGGCTTTAGGCCTAGTAAAAATACTGAATCAGCCCTAGTATAATTTTTTAACGGGGTAAATGATAAAAAAAATAAATGTTAAATCTATAATCTTGGCAAGAGACTATTTAAACAAAACATTTGTTAATTCTTTGCCGTTTGAGGCAGATTTTGGAAAGGTTAAGTTGCTCGGTCGATTATTGTTTTTAGAGTATATTAATGTACCATTTAATTTTAACTTGAAAGGTAAAATTATTGCTTTTGTTGATTCTCAAGCTACTCGTATTATGCTTCAAGTTCAAATTAAATGGTTTGAAAATTTTTCTAAGTTAATTTTCTTAAATCATTCTCGTTAATATTTATATTTTATATTTAATTTTTTGCTAGGTCTATATATGCTTCTGTTTTTGGCACAGAAAGGCTAACAAAGTTAGATTCTTCGTAATGTACGTGAAATTTCTTCTAAGTTGCCTTAAGTTGTCCTGAATTGTCCTAAGTATGTCCTAAGTTTTTTTAAATGTGTTGGTGTAAAAGTTTCGTTATTACGTTATTTAATTCATATTGAAATAATAAAAATTATGCTTAAGATTAATTACTCTTACGAATAAAATTTGAATTTTTTCTATGTCAATCATGGTTGTCCTAAATACCCTAATCCCCTACTTTTTTCAAAAGTGAAGTATTTTTCGAATAGATAAAACCTTATAACAACTTAGAATTGTGCACATTTTGTTGGCCGCTTTCTAGGATTTTCACAAAGAAAATTCTTAAGCAAACACGATCAACTAATCTGGGTTTTCTGCCAGTTCCTCAGTTTTTAGAAATAGATCTGATTTTATGCATTCACCATTACAATACATATATCGCACCATAGAAAAAATTTAAATTTTTTTTGTAAGAGTAAATAATCTTAGGCATAATTTTTATTATTTCAATATAAATTAAATAAATTCGTAATAACGAAACTTTTACACCAACACATTTAGAAAAATTTAAGATCCATACTTAGGACAACTTCGAAGCTTAACATGTAGCTCGGAAGTTATAGTGATGATTACGTATATAAATTATGTTCCGCAGAATGGAAATAAGGCAACATTTTGCAGACGGATTTTAAATGCAGATGTTAATTGCCAGTTCTCTCAGCTTTAATGTGATATATTGCAAGACAACCGTAACTTGCTCAAAATATTCAAGCCGCAATTTCTCTGTTTGTTTGTTTGTTCTTTTTAATACTTTGCATACTATTTCCGAGAAAGGATATATCGGGTGATATTTATATAGCATTTAACTGATATAGAAGAGCAGACCATTTTATGCCACCTAGTTAAATGTGACTAATCCGTCCAAAATTCATACATTTACAAATACAAATTGCATAAATCATTTGTTTCCAACTTGTATTACGGTAAACTATGTTACCATTTAATGAAATTATTAGCCTCTCTGGCTCAATAAATCGATGACATGCCTAGAACCAATACTTTATACAGTAAAGAACTGGTAAAACCAAGTTGTACAACTGGTGATATAAACGATTTTAGTTTGTAGCTGTATACCATGCAGTGATTAATAAATATTTTCATTTTTCTCTTCTTTGTTGATGAAGATGCATTTCGCTGCCCATCTAGTTCATCCATAAAAATATTCAATATCTCTGGTAAAAGCTCTTTACCGCCATTTTAATTCAATCAAATATATTCTGATGTGTGTAAATTTGCTGCTGCTTTAACAATTTTAATATGCTCTTATTTAATTTAATTGGATTTATTTGAGGCCCAGTTTTGAATTAGCAATGTGGTGGGTGACATGCTGTTAAATATGGTTTAAAAATTTTTAGAAGCTAACTCTCTGATAATAATCACGTATAAATACATCATAGCCGCTGGATCTGGGGTGAAGAAAATAAGCAACGCTTGGATTGCTGTTACTGTAAATGGACCGGATGATATCGGAATATGATTATGAATGTTTTGCTTACGAATTGGAAGGTATGGATGTCCAGAAATATGTGGTTTATGCAGGACGGTGGCATATGCCATACAGCAAAAGAAACAATCTTCTTTTGATCTTTTACGCGAATGCTTTGAAATAATTTGAATCGAATAATTTCTCCGCCTAGATCTTGGGATCTAACACCTCTATAGATTTTTTCTTATGAGGCTATTTGAAGGCAAAAGTATATGCCAACGATCCACAAACAATTGATGATCAACAGGAGAATATTATTACTTGTATTCAAGAAATTGAGCTGACGTACAGCAGCAGGAGGCAACTTACAAGACAAAATTTTTTATTATTAAAACGGAACCTTTGTAATATCATTTGTGTAGAGTACGACACTGACGAGCGAACGAAGATTGTTCAACGAATCGGCGAGACAGAGATTGACGAATAGTGGGGAAGAGTAGTGGAGGAATGGTGGAGAAGCGTAGTGGTAGTACTGAACATGATGGCGATATACATGGTGAATTTTCGTTGTTAAAGCATGAACGGGAATTAATTAAACGAGAACGAGAATTACTTGAACGCGAAAACCTGCTAAAGCATCGTGAAAAAATGCGGCCAGGAAGTGGTAACATTCGTTTATCTCCTCAGGATGTAACGGATATTTTACCAGAATTCAATCCACCAAAGGCGAATGTGCTAAATTCGGAACAATTTCCTTCGAAAATTGAATCGCTTCAACGTATATACGAAATAGATCAACGACTAATATTATTAGTTATTGGAACCAAACTGAAAGATGTGGCAAATGTATGGTTCAAGCCTATTGAAAACCGCAGTTTAACTTGGACCGAATTTGCAGTTGAGTTGAAAGATAATTTCAAACCGAAAACAAATGATGTAGATATTCACGAATCGTTACGAATGAAAATCAGAAGACGCGATCAAAATTTAATCGAATATTTTTACGAAATGTGTGCGATTGGCAAACGCAAAGTATCTAATGAAGCTTTGATAAGATACATTATTCAAGGCATAAACAAGTATTTGTTAGCCACGGCATTGCGAACAACAGTCATAGTAAACTTGGACCAATTACGGGATAAAATTGCTTGGTATGTGAGCACTCAGGTGACACGTGATTATCGAATAAAATCAGAAACAGTAACGAGTAATACGATGAAATCGAATATACGGAATAATGTTGCCACCGAATCTAAACCAACATTAACGAGTGATAATAGTAGTAAACCATATATGACGCAGAATAATTTTCAATGCTATAATTGCCTTGAAATGGGTCACATATCATTGAATTGTTCAAAACCATCGAGACGCGAACGTTGTGTGACTTGTCAGAAGGTACATTCCAAAGGGCAAGTAGAATGTACTTCGAAAAGCGTAGCAACAGTGGACGTCGAAAAAGTAAATATGTACGCAAAAGAAATTTTAATTGGAGGTAAAGTGTTGATCGGCCAAATTGATAGTGGTAGCAAATGCACGATGATACGCGATAGTAACGCTAAATAATTAAAGGTGTATCGAATTGCCTGCAACATAGGAATGAATGGATTCGCTGGGAGAAATTCAACCGAGCGTGAGAAATTTTTCGCAAAAATTGCAATAGACTCCGTAACAGCAATGATTGACGTATTATTAGTAAACGATGATTTTCTTAAAACTCCGATGTTAATATGTCAAAATTATATTGATCAGGAACACGTTACGATGATAAAAAAAAAAATAATTAATTTTTTAAATTGTATCAAGAGCTGCCTCTTGATAGCAATAAGCCTGACTCGGAATATAAATTGAATTATGTCGTCGAAATAAATAAGAGTGACGAGATGAGTGAAAATGAACGAGATAAATTAGAGATATTGGTAAATTAAATGAAGATGTGTTTTGCGAGCAGTCTAGCGGATATCGATAAAGCAAGTTTAGTGGCGATGGAGATAAAACTGGTAAAAGAGACACCAGTGCATTACCAGCCGTATCGTCTTTCTTATCAACAGCGGATTAAGATTAAACAAACGATCGACGAGTTGCTACAAACTAATATAATACGACCGTCAAGCTCTGCGTATGCTAGTCCGATTGTACTAGTCAAAAAGAAAACCAGCGAGGAAGGAATGTGCGTCGACTATCGGCGCGTAAACACCATAACTGCGAAAAATCGATTTCCATTACCAGTTATGGAGGATCTACTTCAACGTTTGACGGGAGCTAACCACTTCACCGCCTTGGATTTGGCATCGGGGTATTACCAAGTACCAATGTCTCCCGATTCGATATCGATAGCTGCCTTTGTTACTCCCGATGGGCATTCCGAGTTTTTTAGGATGCCATTTAGATTGGCGAATGCACCAGCAATTTTCCAGAAAATGATTAATAAGGTAGTTGACGAGATGGACGGGGAAATAGTTGTTTATTTAGATGACATAATAATCCCAAGCAAGACTATCGCGGAGGGAATGGGAAATTTGGAACGATTTTTAAATGTAATGAAACGTCATGGTCTCACGCTAAATCAAAAGAAGTGTCATTTCTTTAAACGTGAGATATAGATTTTCTGGGTCGTGAGGTTTCAGGTTTGAGAATAAAACCAGGAAAATTGAAAACCGATGCTATTGTCAATTTTCCACAACCGCAGGATAAAACTCAGGTACGACAATTTATGGGATTAGCGGGGTTTTTCCGGAAGTTAATAAAAAACTTTAATATCGTTGCGAAACCGCTAACACAACTACACTTCGGAAAAAGTACCGTTTTTATGGGCGAACGAACACACGAATACCTTCGAATATATAAAATCTAAACTGAAAAGCCGCGAGACGTTAGCAATGTATGATCCGAACTTAAATCATGAACTGGTTCCGATGCTAGTTCGAAAAGGATGGGTGGGATTTTGTTTCAAATTGACAAGTATAACAAGAAACGACCCTAGCATATTTTATATAGACCACCGAATGTGAGCGGAAGTATCATTCATACGAATTGAAAGCTCTGGCTGTTGTTGCGGCATTGGAACGTTTTCGGATCTCTTTGATTGGTAAGCCTTTTAAGTTAGCAACAGATTGTGCTTCATTACAAACATGCTCAACAAAGAAAGACCTGATACCAAGAATTGCTAGGTAGTGGCTGAAACTGGCGGATTACGATTTCACAATGGAATATCGACCTGTATATAAATTTTGATCCCAAATTTCCTCACTGCCTCATGAGAATTTTGTATACGTACAAGGAGTATAAGATACATTTTGTTATTGTGTTCTGTCATTTTCGTTGTTTGTATTAGTGTATCGTTTTGTGACGGGTAGTATCAAAAATAAGCCAATCGGTTGAAATCGGCAAAATTTGTTGATGCTTGTGTTCACGTGTGAGAATATTTCACTTGCTATGAAGCAGGAGAATTAACAATACTGTGTTGTTCGTTGTAAGTATTTTTTGAATATTCTACTTTTAGTAAAGTTCTATTATTGTATATCCAAAATGAAAATTGTAATGCACTAATCTCTTCTTTTTTTGCAGCGCAAACATTTTTTTACATCTAAATCGGGCTTTAAACACTAACCTCCTGAAATAAATTAAAAATTATATTTCACCTGTGATAATAAACGGTTATGTGCGTATAAATTATAACGCTATATAAAAAGCTTTAAAAAAAGTTTGTTTTTTTTGTTTAAATATGTAGACTGGACTGGGGGCTCATCTAAGACCCTGTTAAATTACGATTTACAATTAATATGAATTTTTTGGTATCGATTCATCGATTGAACATTAAAGCGAATTTGATTTATTTTGTTTATGCTGCAACATACTTATTTTGTTTTTGCTCTAAATTTCCAATTTTTGTCTTACTTTATAATACAAATGAAGGGCACCAAAAAATAAAAATCTGCCTCAATTTTAAACTCACATTTTTATTGGTTATTGATTTCAGTTTACATTTTTTGTGAGAAAAGAAAACGGCATTTTTTCAATTAATCGAACAATTTTTAACGATCGTTAAATCAATTAATCTTATAATGACGGGCAACGTTTGATGACGGTTGTTCAACCTTATTTATATTTATTAGAAGCCAAAAGTAAAGGCTTGCTGAATAAATCAATACTAAACACGAATGAAAACAGAAAGGAACAGCAAACAGTTTGCCGCATTTAAAAATTGGTTTAAACGTTAGAATGTACATATTTACATTTTAATAAGAATATAACATCCATTTATAATATTAATTATTTTCATCCCGCTGCTTCAATCAACTCTTACTCGTATATTGGAAATTTACGTACATATATACAATTTTTTGGAATTTCATTTTGTTCAGCTATACTAGGAGTATATAAGCTATATAACAGGTTAAATTACATTTATTCGTTATTATTATTATTTTTGTTTAACAATAAGCCAACAAGAATTTTTTGTCATATATTTTTAGACAGTGAAATTACAAAAATATTTAAATTTGTTGAAATACATTTTTTTGTTCGTTCTCGTTCACAAAAAATATCAAGAGAAAGGAATTTTAATCAATTTCCATTAGCATTAATTATTTGGTATGCTACGACTTTTTACAAGGAATGTTTTTTTGTTTTGGTATAATACTATTATATATTGTGTATAATGTGCCCTATTATGAAATAATAACATTAATTGAAATTGATAATAATTGCTCTAGTTTACATATTTATACGCGTGAGGGGTTAATTGTGATTTAGCGATGAAACAACATGCTTTATATAAATATAAACGAATGTCTTTTGTTGCCATGATGCTTTAAAAATTCTTGGTGAGAGATAATAGATTAACAGAGATTAAATTTCTTTTTCATTTCTTTTTTTTTTACAAATATGTACGTTATACGACACCAAAATATATTTTTTCTAATTTATCTACCTTTTATGCAAAGTGACATAATGGTAATTAAATCATCTAGTGTTAACGTATGTATGTAAATTTATGACATATTTATATGAGTTATGAAATTGTTTATTATCATAATAATAATAATTTATAAACTATGCTGTGGGTAAGGAAGCTCCTTTTTTTAATTGAAAATTTAATTTTGTTGTTTCTTTCTAAAAAAAGGGGCCATATTGTCTGTAATTATTTTAATACATAAAATCTCTTTTGACAGTACATCGTGTGTTGTGTGTTACAATTTATGCATGAATTTTATATACACACACACTAAATATATAACCACCCAGGCATTCACACAAAGGAAAGAAGTTTAATATTATTTTTGGAAATTTCCTTAATAAAAATTGTGAATACTCGTGTACATTGTTTTGTCATTCAAGGCTATTAATTAAAATCTTTGTTTTAAAATTATATTTTCAACAAAACGGAAGCTTGATCAAATTAAATAAATTTAAAAAAAAAAATATTTTATATGACAAATAAATTATATAAAATTATTACGACGTTAAGTTATTTAAATAAATAAAATGTCACGTGTCATGCGTGCTTTTTATAATTTGTCACATAATTTTATTTTTGTTTTGTTTATTTATTATATGTATATAAAAAAAAATTAAAATAGAAAATTTATTAAACAAATCAGGAAAATAAATTTTCGTTTTTTTTTGTTTTTTCAACAAATATCACGCAATTACACTTTGACTTTGTTGTTGTGTTTATTTTTAATTTTTCAATAATATTATTCTACCTATGTGTATATACAGAAGACTTCTCTCTTGTCTTACTCGTACTTTACAAATTCTAAGGTGTAGATTGAAAAAAGCAGGGGATTCAATTACAAAAATAATTTATGAATATTTAAATAAATCCTGTCGTTTTGTTTATAAATCAATTGATTTTTATGTGATTTTAAATAAATTTCAGCTTGTATTATGACGAAATAGGCGAGTGATAATAACGATACATAACAATTAGTGTACACAATTTACGATATGATAACAGTTTGAATAAATATCTTTTTTGTTTTTTATTCTGGTTATTTTCTGGTGGTTCATAAATTACAGGAGATGACGTGTGTTGACAATTCGTAAGGTTGTTAAAATAATAAAAATAAAAAATAAAAAAATGGTAGTCTCCTGGCTGTGAAAACATGTTTATTTCAATTATCATGAATCATTTATGCAAATATGGGGGCTGCGTCAGGCTTAATTGTTAGATTACTGTTATGGTAATTCTACAAAACTACACTGTTGAAAAAATATTGCTTATGTAATGCAAATTGCATTACATATAGGTCCAGTGCAAGGCTGTATTACAAAATGATACAAAGCTTGCATTAAAAATTAGTTTGATACAATTTGCATTGATTTGTAATACAGCAATTAGATTAAATTTTAGTGCAACATTCTAAATTGTAGAAGAACCGTAAATCAACTCCGTTAAAATTTATCAAAGACTGCATTAACAAAATATTTTAAAAGTAGGTATTAAATTTTAATGCAAGTTGCATTAAAAACTCCGTAATTTTGGGGATTTTTTTTGTTTTTCCGGGGTTGTTCTTTGTTTTTGGTGCCTTTAGGTTGAGGAGGGTCGAAATCTCAAAGAGCAGTTTATTTAAAAAAATAAAAAAACTTTTATGTTCATCTCATTTTTCAATGGGCGGCCTAGCCTAGTTGACTTTATGGTCGCCCAAGGCCATAACTTTAAAAGTTAAGAACTGAAAAGCTTACGTTAAAACATATTAGATATTTTCGAATCCGGAAAACTAAATTATTTAAGATTTATTAAGCTGGTTATATGTCTTGTAGTCGGTTTGATTTAGTGAATTTTATACCAGTAATGCAAAACTCGTACATGATCTTATTATTCATATATACATTTAAGCCCGCTTGTTTTAGCGAATATAATGTTGGTATAATTTTTTAATTTGAGCAGGTTGCTTTAAAATGTTTAATACGTGTGTTAAAAATATTTTTTAATGCAAATACTGCTTTAGAAATCCTCATAATTGCATTAAAATTCATTTTAACGCAATCATACTTTACAATTTAATAATAACTTGCATTACACAAGTCGTAATGCAAGGCTTGCATTAAAAATTAAAGTTATTTTTTCAACTGTGTAGTATAGGATTACACGAGTACACTGCATTTTTGAAAGTCAGCACAAAATTCCCAACAAACATCGAATGCCAAGTTCTCCTTCCAAGCAAACAGACACAAAACACAAAATAGCGTATGAAAGGAAATAATCTCACCAAAAAAAAAAAAAAAAAAAAAAAGAGTTCAGAGTAAAGTCTTTGCTGCTATACAGACTAAATCAATATATAAGAATCTAACAAATCACAATGGAAACGCGTCTAATGTCCAAGCAGCATGTACAAAACAAGGAATTATATCAACATTTAACTGTTTGTAACATAAATATTAATATTATATTAAAATGCATCTCGGGCATTTTAAATCTACACTGAGAAAAATGTGTATTGGGGTTAAGCAAATAAAATATAGGAAAATAAGATTTAGGAGTTTTTCCTGAACTTAAAGTAATTTTCCCAAGATGTAAGAAATAATTTCTGACTTTTTATTTTGTATAGGTATTACATTATTTAGATCAAAGCCCTATGGTTGTCATCCAATTAACATAGCATGTTCAGAATATTTAATAAGCATGACTAATTTGAAATAAATTTTACAAATTTTACCTATACATATAGTTCCCAACTCTCTTTTAAAGTGGGATTTAATAATTATTCAAATAATAAAGTTTAGTGTTTTATGTTGGTTATGTGTGCTGCTTGTGTTAAATTAAACAGTGCAAGTTAAAAGAAAAAATTTATCCGAATATCATAAAGTTATGAATGCATTGTATGCGCTAATGAAATTAATTTCTACAGGTACGAGTAAGTATAAATAGTAATTAGTAAAATTATAGTTTATAAATTTCTAAATTAAACAAATGCTCTATTTTCAAGATAAGTAATAAAAATGTAAGACGCCATTGAGTCTTCTTTATGATAGAGGTTCATTATGGGTATATTAACAATTTACACTAGATTTACTCTTTATTTAAACAGTTAACGTCAAAAATATTAATAATTTATGGGTATTTCATTTAAAGGAATTGTTCAAAGCTTAATGGTATTTTCCCTATAACGTAGGCAAATGTACAGTTTTTTGCTTAATTGGAAACTAATGCTTGTTGCAGCAAAGTTCTTATTGTGATTTTTGGTCGAATAAGTGCATCATATTCTTTTTGCTTAATTGGAAACTAATGCTTGTTGCAGCAAAGTTCTTATTGTGATTTTCGGTCGAATAAGTGCATCATATTTTTTTTGCTTGATTTTTTCAAATTATTTTTGTTGCTTTAAATACGAAGTTTCAGTATATTTAAAATTTGATAAACAAATATTTAAATTAGGTAATTAATATCAATACCTCGCGAAGAGTCAAGATAATCACTTGGACATGAAGTCTAACTAAATGTAGCCATAATATATTTTTAAAGTTGATATAAGAAGTATGGTTATATTACTATATTTTGTTGGCCAGCCTAATTTTGAGCAAATGTAACCTCACCACTTTCCTTTCTGTTTTTTTTTTTTGTTTGCTTTACTATTTCTTTGCAGATGAAGAAAAAGTTGCCGGCTCATTTGTTATATTATACTAAACTCGTTGGTTATAATATGCTAATAAAGTGGATCCCAGAGCAAAGTTGTTGAACATTTTTCAGCAAAATTTAGAAGGAAAGTCCTATTGGTAAGGGCGGTTAGCGCATTAATTTTCTTTGCATAAAAACGAAATGTATAAATAAAATGTCTTAATCTTACGTTTTAATTTTTTCGATTTATCTCACATATCACAGTAACATCATCGAAAGACAGCAGTTCTCCTATAGTTAGTTATTACTGTTCTCTACACCAGCTCAACTTTTGTGCAATTTAAGTGAAACGATTTCTGGAAGTCATTTGTACTCTAATAAAAGGCGTTTATTAATTGGATACGAGGAGAATATTGAAATATATCTTAACATACAGTTAAATGATTTAAATTAGGGATACAAAGCTTGATTCATTTGGGGTTAATAATTAATTTAGTTTGTGTGAAGTGAATTTTATATTTTGGTCAAATAAGTTTAATAAAACAATAATAATTAAATAAATGTATTTATCTTTTATTTCAACATAATTGAGAAAGAAATGTGTGCCTGTCTCTATAGGTAATCATTCTAAAGAATTAGCATACTAGCTATAATATTCTTAAGATTATAGTAATACCACCATTTTGTCAATGCTGACATCCTATATTATCTGGATCATTCCGTGGTAATATAGCGATTTTTCCAAATTGGATTCTAAATATGTGCAGAAAAATTGGTAGGTCACCAATATTAATGTGCAAGGTTCCTATTTTTGTAAGACCAGGGGTCAATCGCTAAAGGCTTGTTGACAGTATAATGGAATTTACCAATAGTTGTTGTAGCTTTATTTCCCAAATATTTGAGAAATTGTTATCCATAAGGGAGTTTCAATTATATTATTGGTAATTCCTCTTATGTTAACTACTTTTTCCTTCGAATGTGTAAGGTATAATCGTTAATACTGTTTAGTTAAAATTCCATATAATGCGTTACATTACATTTTTTCAAATAGTTTAGTTTCCTATACAATTAAGAATTTCGCCCATTCGATTGTTTGGAAAAATATAGAGCATATAACTACAATAGAATTTCTTGTTGCCCCAAAAACGCCTATAACTTTGGTTAGATAGTACGTAAAAAATAGAGCATTTTACCAATAATTTTTTTCAGTGTACCTTTTTTATACATATACATATATGTTGTGGTGCTCTGACGATAAAAGTAGTTCTTGAGTTTTTCCAACCAATGTTACAAAAAATAGCAGAATTTCCTAGTTTTTTTTTTTTAAATATAGTTTACCTGAATTAAATTACAATTTCAATAAGGCTGATAATACTGGACAAAAGGATTTCTTCGAAATGATCAAAATGAATGCTATTCTTTTCTGTTTTATTTGATGCTTTCGACAAACATGTGCCCTGTAAACGTAAGAATAACCGTCATCCATCTTACAGTTTTAGAACAATTTGGTCAATTTAATTAACAGAAAAAGTTATTCTTGCTAGAACTCACATTTCACAGCTAGAAAATATTTCTTTTTCTTAAATAAATTCTTCCGATTATGTCCTAAAAATGGATCTTTTATGAAGTTTCAGCAAAATGAAATAGAAATGGAACATTCAAAATTTAATTGTGATTTCAGTTCTGATAGCACAGGCCTGCATAGTCTCCTTTTCTTGATGAACAGTCGTATCCGAAGTAATTTTTTGCGCTTAATCCGAAGAATTATCCGATCACGTCAGCTTTTTGATATATACTAACCTAAAAGTGACGAAAAGCGTGTTTTTGGCGCTGTTGAACTTGAAATAACTCAAGGCCGCCGAGTTAGAGCAAATTTGACAACAGGATCTTGTTTTGCAAATCAAATATGTCTCATGACTCGTGTTTTATTACTCAGTTGAGTTTGTCGTGATAAATGCTGCTATTATGATAGTAATTTTTTTTGGCTGACAAATTTATAATTTAAATGTGTTTTAAATTTGATTAAATCCCTCAATAATGTCTACTTTTACAATCGAATAATGTATTTAATGCCCATTGATTTTGAAAAGATCTCGCAAATGTAGAAATGTGTTTGCTGAGTCGGAATTAGCGGTAAAAAAAATTTCGCATCCTGATACAAAAAATCTATTCAACTTAGCCAACAAATGTTTGCGTAGGAAACGGTCCACGAGAAAAAATCGTTAAATGAGGGTAGGGTTAATAAATTAAATTTATTGTATCAAATTATATCTTAACTAAATTATTATACTTAAATTTAGATTATTACGATCTAAAGAAATATTGAGTAAAAATTATTAAGTCTCCGTGGATCCAAGTCGAAGAATTTTGGAGAAAACAGCCGAAATTATAAATAATCTATCAATTCCGTTAACAGATTAGCTAGTACACTCGGCTTTACTAGTGAATTTTGGCAAAATTTGTAAAATTCCAATTAAAGATAAATCATCATTAAAACTTTATATTAACTTTATGAAAACTTTTCTTCTACTGCTCGACTCAAAGTAAAAATTACAAAAAAAAAAAAAAAAATGTGTGTCCCAAATTAGAAAATATTAAATCAAAATACATGGTTTTGGGTTAAAACGTCAACCACAATCTTAGTAAGCGTTGGTCGACAAACTGGTGGAAAAATTGATTCTATTAATATTTGTACCTGAAACATTTCTGGTAAAGTTAGACATGCTTTTCAACATATTCCATGATTTTAATACCAGTTTAGAATTTTTTACAAAAATATTTCATCACATAAATATCCCTCGATATTCGTGTGAAGCTAGTCCTTAATACGTCTTAAAATTACAAAAACAAACTTTAGAATAAACTTCAAGCGACTGCACAAACGTGTGAAGTTTGTCCTAAAAATTGATTTTCCTGAGAATGTATTACCAAGAATAATAAATTCCGTTATTATGAAATTTTACGTAAAAAAATTATCTTACTTAATTTAATTTATATTTACAGAAAAAACAAAATATACTAATCAACACCAATCAACATCAATTGACAACCAAATCTGCTTTCGACCATCGTTGAACATTTATCAAATAAATCAAATAAAAAGCTTAAGTTTTAATTTGAAACTTAAGCTATTTATTTATCCCCTTTTTCCAAAAACAATGATAACGTCTTCATTAAGAGTAGTGGGCGATTCTTCCTATATGAAACAAATTACAACTTTCAAAAAACTTGAAAACAAGTCACGTGGGAGAAACGTGTTGTATCCTATATGTAAGTTCGAATAAAGTTGGATATTAAAAAATTTCTCAGTTTGGCCCAAAGATCATACCCAAGTGGATATACATGTTAAAACGGTAGCGGGTGATCCACTCTGTCTAAAACATATTACAGCTTACTAAAATCTACAAGATAAGTGACTCACGACAGAGTTGGCTATTAAAAAAATCATCAGTCTAGCCATATGATAGTACCCAAGCAGACTTACATTTTTAAGGGTAGTTGACGATCCCTTCTATCTAACAAATATTACAACTTTCAAAAATCTAGAAGGTAACTAACTGACTTAGAACAGATCTGTTGTAATATGTCTATATGTAAGTTGGTATACAGTTGGATATTAAAAAAATTCTCAGTTTGGCTCAAAGATCGTACCCAAGTGGACATATATTTTTAAGGGTTACCGGTGATGCCTTCTAAGAAAGAAATATGACCAGTTTCAAAAATCTATCAGATGAGTGACTTAGGACAGACGTGATAAGTCCCTTTAAGCCGGTTCGCATAAAGTTGGATATTAAAAAAGTTCTCAGTGTGGCCCAAATTTATCAGGCCCAAAGATCGTACCCAAGTTAACATATATTTTTAAGCGACCAATCTAAAATGAATAATAACTTCAAAAAATCAAGAAGTTAAGTGACCTAGGAGAGACGTGTTGTGCCCCTATATGTAAATTCGTATAACATTTAATATTAAAAAAAAATTCTCAATCTAGCCCAAAGATCGTATTCAAGTAGAATTATATCGTTAAGGGTAGCCGGTACTGCTCTCTATCTAAAAAATATTGCACCAAAAATCGTACCCAACTATAGTTAAACATTATTAAGGGTATCAAGTAATGCCCTATATCTAAGAAATACTACAACTTCTAAAATATCTAGAAGATAAGTGACTTAGGATACATATAGGATACATACATATAATTTAACAGAAATACAAATAAAATATTGCGAATTTAATATAAATTATTTTGACTCGTTGATTAATGAAAACTAACTTCGCTTTTTTTTCAATACTCAATTTATTTCGAAATTTGGTAAGTCGAAAATGTTCTTTCAACACCGGTAGTAGAACACGCTGACAAATTAAGCTGGCAGATATTACCTAAATCTGTGTCTGATATATGATCTGGGTTTATCGCCTAAAACGCCGTCCACCATTCTGAATCGTTCATAAATTCGATTACATCCGTTTAAAAAATGGATCCACTACATTCAAAGGTTTAATTTCCTTCTAAGCATGAAAAATATTGGCATAAATTGAGGACTAGCATCTTTTTCTAAATATTTTATCCCGATTTGCTATTCCTCTTTTGTCAAATTAACAGTTTGGAGACACATTTTTGGCTATAGAAGGAAAGCAGCTAAATGCGATGGCGCAATACAAAATTCATAAGGGTCTTTTCATTTTTTTCGTTCCAAATTGTTCCATACATTTGTAGCGATTCATTTTTCTTCCAACTTCTTCCATATCATCCTTCCATCATCACACAATCCAAAATTTACAGCTTCCGCTATAGGCTTTAATGTACTTCAAATATTTTCGGCTGTTCTTTTGTAAGAAAATATTAGAACCTTCATCAAATGCAGTTTGGTCCCGTTATTCACAAACTTGTGCTAAAATTGGCCAGTTTTCAACGTATGATTGTAAAAAGTCACTGTAGTATTCCAGCTAATAATAAGGTTCCTCCGGCTGCTGCATGCCATTCTTTCGAAATATTTTAAAGCCTTAATAATTTTCGTTATTACTCTCTGAAAATTCTTTTTTCCTGCAATATGAGATGCTAACAAATTTAAAATGTGGGCAGCACACCCATAAGAAATTATTTGACGGTCTGATAATTCCTCCACATTTTGACGTAGTTTTACAATATTTCGTGCATTGTCAGTCACAAAACTATCGATATTAAAACCGAATGTTGCTTCAGTTTTACTTATTATATTGAGGACAAATTCTTGCAAATTTTCATTTTTTACGGTATGTGGCGTTCCAAAAATACCTGTAGTATTTACTAAAACCATAATACCCGTGATAATTTCGATTTCCTCATTAAAAGCGATATACACATTTTCTAAGCTCAATGTTATATACTTCGTTTAGAAGATCCCATTCGATACCAGTTAGGCGGCTTATATCCTGGACAAAGTGGAGTACAGAAATTTGCGAAATGTTCATTTTCAATGACCCTAAAATTCAGTATTAGTTGAAAATATATCGCGCAACTTGTTGTTGTTGTTGTTGTGTATTCTTGATTTATTTTTGACCGTCCTACTTTACGCATCGAGTAGCCAAATCGAGGACGGGCAGCTACAGATCCGTCTTTGAAAACCACCTGCACATTACATTGCGTGCTGCCAACCTGTAGTGCTGACATGACAGGTGGGTCGGCCCATGGATTCTGCACTCTCATATAGTTCGAATACTGTGCCTTATCAATAATTTGAAAGTTCCCCCTTTAATTTTAAGATGTAACTAATCTGGATTAATGTTCGTTAAAGTTTTTTAACACATTGGCTTTGTTTTGTCATTTACGTGACGTTGAATTTCCACAAACTTGCGATACTTACTTAGGAAGACAGCTGATCTCCCGCAATAGACCTATATCAAATAATTGCAACCTGACTCTGTTGAAAGCAGGACAATTGCACACGAAATGAATGCAATAATCATCGTTTTCAAGACAATCCTTGCATGTAGCATCATGAGTAAGCCCCATGCGCCGAAGATGTACTTTAAAATAGCCGTGACCAGTAAAGGTGGCGATCAAGACTCTTAACTGATTTTTGCTGAGAGACTAATCAAACATAGTGGCCTTCAAGTTAGGTCCACTAATAAAACTTTTCGCAAAGCGGCTGCTACCAGTAGCAAGCCATTGCTCTTTTAATTCACTTATAGCGCAATTTTTGATCGCCTTCTTAAGAATGTTAAAAGGTATCGAAGCAACTGGTTAGGGACCGATAAAGTTATACCCAGCCCCAGCTTTTGCTAGAGAATCAGCAATATCATTGCCCTCAATGACACAATGGGCAGAAACCCACATGACCGTCACTCTATTACTTGAACAGAGAAGATAAGGGATTATTCAGCAAATTACACAAAACAAAGTTTATATCTAAAACAGCGAGATTCGATGCCTCAATTACACAGAGCATAAGAGCAATTGCTTCCGCTTGAAAAAATATACAGTAACAACTCAGGCAGCCTGGAAAATTCAGATCAAACTTAGGGAAGTACGTTCCATAACCAGAGGCATCAGATATCAGTCTACCATTAACCAAATCAATTTTTTCATTTTCTGTACTAATAATGAGTAATCATTTAATATTGTTCTATTAACCGCTGGCCACCAAAGCAAGGAAGCATAAGATAACATTGGTCGAACTAACCATTTATAGATAAAACACAGCATTTTGGGAGTTAAACCTTAGGTTTTTCCAAAGGCTCATCTACGCTGCCAAAAAATGGCAATCGATTTTTGAAGTTTACACTTAATGTGAAATTTCCAGGAAATTTTACAGTCCAAGAAGACACCTAAATGGTTTACGTGGTCGGATCTGTTGATCGGTCTCCCGAAAAGAAAGGACGCAGTTAGACCATCATTATTTCGATGCCTGGTAAATATAATCAGATCAGTTTTAGAAGGATTGGCATGTAAATCCTTTTCACCACACCACAACTCCACAATACATAGGACATTCTGCGTTGAATTGGATAACACATTCAGGTGCTTTCCAGCGACAGTAACAACAAGATCGTCAACGTATAGCTGTGAGCAACAAAGCCTGACTGCTGAGGTTTCATAAGTTGATCGTCAATCACCAAAAGCCATAACATTTTGACCGAGTCAACCTCAACAATGCGAGATTTAAGCTTCGAATAAATTCGTTTTACAATGGTGGGATCAATGCCGATATTGGAACAGGCGTTAATAATCGAGGAGAACGATTTACTATCAAAGGCTTCCGCGTAGTCTAGGAGAGTACCGACAAAAAACTCTTTATTATTGAGGGATCTTTCGATTCTAGTGACAGGATGCGTCTCACAGGACTAACCTACTCTATAAGCATATTTCTTTTTACAGAGTGGAGAATTAGATAAATAATTATCTCTAATAAATCTGTCAACAATCCTCTCGAAAGCTTTAAGAAATATTGAGGACAGACAGAAGGCGCCAGCGTTCGCACGCTTTGAAAAGGTGGAGCAGGTGGTGCTTAGTAATAAATAGGAAAACCATGCTGTAACTTAGCCGGAAAAATCCTATAAGGACCACTTGATTTTTACGGTTTAAAGGGGATCCGCAAATTTCCAAAGTTAGGAAAATCAGAGTTAACGATGGCACAATCCGAAAAATTAACAGAAAGAAGCAACTCGTACGCTTCTTTTTTCGAAGAAATAAACTTGCCATTCGATAGACGAGGAGCATCAGGTCTACAGGTAACATTTTTAGCCTATGCTCTATTAAGTCTAGCGACCGCAGAGAGACATTCATTTTCTCACAGAAGTTTGTTCATGCGGCTCTGTGAGCGGATCTTAAGCTTTTTTGTATACTCCTTTTGAGCTATTAGGAAACAATCTCAATCGCATTTAAGATTAGTATTTTATGCTTTATTCTGTAGTTTCCTAGTATGTTTCCTTTGTTTTTTAAAAGTAGAGCACCAAATGGTGAAAACGAATTTTTAAAAGCCTTGGAGAAAGCTTTTATCAGCTTGGAAGCTTGTAACTTAATATCCTTAACCGAGCCAATATTTGTAGCAAGCTGAATTATGGAAATAATAATAATTACGATACAATTTAAAAGGTCATCTTTTAATGTTGATGCTAAAAGAAATGCACCTGTGGTCAGAAGTGAGAATACCATTTGTCACCCTCTAATTTAAAATTAAATCAACAATAGGCAACGAACACAAACTTGTATCAATAACTTCGTCTTTGTTGAGTATTTCTAGCTCAGATGAGCTTATAAAATTTAACAGACGGGGCTCCTGTCTTAGTATTAATGCGCGTTGGTATCACAACCTATTAAGAGGGGAATATCTGTATTTATACTCCACTTTAAGAGTACAGTAAGTTCCTCCGAAGGGGGAGGATTTACTATATTCGAAAGTGATCAGAATCGCTGAGAGATCAGCCTAATTGCATTGGTGAATTAGAGATCCACTAATATTATTAGAAATAGAAAAGCAAGCTCTAGTTTTATTGACAGAATTCTTTGAAAAAATTCTACCATTAAGAATGTTTAGTCCACAAAAAGAACCATCGAGAAGATAAAGTTCCTGAATAAAACATAAATCTGTAAATGAAGCTGACTTGCTGTGGTGCAAATTATTCCGTTTAATTTCAAACATGGAAGTCACATTAACATACCATCAACTGATATGAAAAATGTGGAGCTCATGGTCCAGAGATATTCTAGAACGAGATCCTTTCAAGAACATTTTGTAAACAAAGGCTGGAACCAATAATATACATATTATTCTTAAAGTCAACCCTTATAACAATCGATTGGCGACTGGTCTCTCGTTTGTACCGGACGACTTTCCAACCCTTGATCGAGATATTTGGATTCATCACACCAATGTGGGTAACCACAACGCTAGGATCCTCTGGTGGACAAGGGACCCAAGTGTGTAATAAAATCGGCTTTGGAGGATCACCAATCGAAAGTCGACAACCACTCCAGATATCCTTCATGCTGGAAAACTCATCGCAAAACCCTTTATAGGTTTCCTCATTACTGCTTCTGCAGATGAATACACCGTCTGTTAAATAGCACCCAAGCATGAATGATATAAATCCAGAAGATTTCGCCAAATTAAGAAATCGTTAGCTCAATTCTATCAGGAAAATTCCCAGCTTTCCCTCGTAGAATATTATATCCGGATTATCATCCCGAATAAAAACATTTTCCATTACAAATCCGGCGACGGCCTGCGCATAGGAACGAATCATTTTTGCGGCCAGCTCGGTGTTGTACCAGTAGAAGGACGGGCCCGCTCAGGGGTGTTAGAGGGGCAGCTACTAGAAAGAATGTGTCGGAAACGTGCCCCAAGATAATGTCAAGGTCATGGTCATATAGTTCGACATCAGACCTGGAGACTGACGGAAATTCTGCAAAACTCCGTAAAAACATTCACCGCGCAAGCTATACACACTGGAAAATACTAACAAGCCGTTATCAGTTGATACGCTAGGGACATTAAACTGCGTATTAATTTGAAATGTGTCAATGATCTAAAAATTGAAGTAATTCCTAAAAACAAATCAAGATTATTGGTTTGCTGTTATGGCTGTATTCAGTAAAAAAAGTCGTAGGAATTCTGAAAACATTTTTCACCTTTCCTGTAATATATCATCAAATTCATTGACACTCAGTTTTGAATTTATATTTATTTGAAAATCCAAAACTATTTTTAATTGACAGCAAAATTTTAGAGATTCCGTTACGTGAAGTAGATACCAAAGGTAGTTTCAAATAATGGAACCAATATAAAACGATATAAGAAAAATAAACTTTCTATAGGTCGGCTAGAAAAGTTAAATCATTCCTTTCTTATATAATTATCTGTGAATGATATGGTGTAGGTTTTTTTAACCCTAATCGAATTAGGGTCTTTGTCCCCTATCACAGAAGCAACGATTAAATGACTTTCATTCAATAAAAATAGTAATAAAATGTACGTGGAGTTATTTGGAAATTTAAAATAAAATTTCATTTACTTTTGCAACACAGAACCACAATAAAGCAAATATTGTCTACTTCTTCAAGGATAAGTATTTCCTACTCATTGGCTATTTAAAGTCAAATAAAATTGGCCTTGTTGGTTGCCTCTGAAGGTTTTATGAGGCCAAATATTATAGAAAAAAAATACAAATCGTAGTTTTGAAGACATTTCACGCAACAATTATTTTTTATTAGAACTAGCCAAGATTAATTGTAGAAATCAAGTTTGATACAAACAAACATATTGAGCCATATTGAAGATATACTATATACTATTTCTTCCAACCTTTGGGTTTGCGGCAAACGTGTTTTTTTTTCCTGACAACTACATTTTATATACAACCACTAATTACTTTGCAAGTGTGCAAGTGTTATTTTGTATATACCATTGCTCTATATGTTTCTAGTGTTTATTTAAGCATTAATTTAGTGGATTTATTATCTACTAAACAAGTTTGCTTTTGGTGAAAAACAAGTTGTCTCTGCTATCCAGTTATACACAAAATTGCAAATTTGTTGAATTATTGCCTTCATATCAAATTTTTCTACATTTATAAAACTATACAATGCAGGAAATTTGTGGTAAATACAATGTTGAGTCGAATGGTATATACAACTTTGAATAAACTTCACTACTTTTAACCAAATAGTGTAATCCATAAAATTGGGGTGGTTTTACTGCATACAGTGAAATAAACGTATACAAGTCAGCCCGCAGACTTTC
Source organism: Tipula vernalis (assembly GCA_958295665.1). Classification (NCBI taxonomy): domain Eukaryota; kingdom Metazoa; phylum Arthropoda; class Insecta; order Diptera; family Tipulidae; genus Tipula; species Tipula vernalis. Next base: position 311,810,205 of record OY282558.1, on the reverse strand, counting down.
GTCCCAAAAAAAGTATCATGATATATTAAAGAAATTTACATTTAAAACTTATGTTAGAAATATAGTAGGTCTTCAAAAATCTTCATTAAAACCTTACTGAAACAAAATGTAAGTAAAACTAACCGAACAACGGGAGATTTAAATAAATTCGGTACCGTACCCATCATCCCAGAAAAACGAATATAACATTATTATACCAAAGCTAACCACTAATCATGTACCAAAAATTGTATGGAAGTGATAGGATACAAAGCCAAATCTCACGAATTTCAGAGATGTTCTCTTGTACTAACTATATACAATAGAAAGGGGTTGAATAAGGCTTTCTTAATAAGTATGTCTCGTTCCATTCAGATTTTTAATATTTGACTTTAAATCACATCTGATACAGTTTTTGACGATTTTGCTAATTTTAAAAATTTTCCCAACCGAGCCCAACTCTCTATTATCGAATGAGACATACATATTTAGAAAGCCTTATTCAACCCCCTTCTATTATACATAATCCATATAAGGGAACATCTCTCGGATTTGTGAGATCCGGCTTTTAATCGCATTACTAAAAGAAGGATTTATTTAGTTCTTTTTTAAGAATTTTATTATTTAAAACTAAATTAGTTCAATCTATTTATATTTGCATAATTAAACGAAGAAAATTTAATTTTGATTAATAACATAAAAGAAGACATTGTAGACGTTAACATGTTATAATGATGTTGCGATATATTTTTTCTGGGCCGATGTAAATTAACTACTATCGAGATAGTTATTTTCTGGGCTGACACAATATACTATAAGTTTATATATGATTAGTAATTTCTTGGGATGATAGAAATTTCGTAGTTCGTGTTAGTTATGGTGTAACCATTTAATTTTTCGAATAGTTTTGGATAATGAACGAATTTATAAAAATGGGCATTGAAGTTCAGCGTTTATCTAAGCAATAGACGTGAAGTGTCCAGTCGAAGCATCAACCAGTCAACAGTTTGCGAATATTGATTCTAATGATGTCGCTCCGGAAGTTTTTGGAAGCCAATTGATGAACTATATATTGTTAATTTGTACTTGATAAGATTAAATCCAATTACCGAAGACTTTGGTGGACTATGTAAAATGAAAGTTGGAGGTGGTTGAATCCGTTAGGTGCATTGTATTATTACCAAGAGGTAATTAAGGTTTGTTTCTTTTAAGCTAAGTGTTGACAGTAAGTTCTCCAACCAAATTTTACTGCCTATACGTTCTATAGTCAAAGAGTGTTATGGTCAGACGTTTAGCAGAAAATTCAGCTCAAAAAACAAAAATGCAGTTGTGTAACCTCGTTTAGAGTAAAAAAAAAGAGCGACCTTCAGCTTTTCAGAGAGATATATTCCTCAAAGCTTCTGGTGAGTGGTATGATATAATCATCATAACAGAGACATCACTGAATTAGTCTTTTAAAACGGAGGAGTTTTTTCCTAATTCATATGCTGTTAGTCGTCGGGATAGATATGAAGTGGTAAACATCGATCAATTAGGAGGTGGAATAATTATTGGAATCTCAAGTCAACTAATATGTATGTGAATCTGTTTTTTATATTAATGAGTTTGAATTATTAGTTCTGCGAATTATTATACATATTATTATACGTCACCGCGACCCTCATCTGAGACACTGTATTTGAGTTGCTTACTAAGAAATGTAATAATATTCTTAATATGAATTGCGATCTACTAAATTTAGTAATAACAATTCTGACGCTTTATATCATTTCAAATTGATATCAATAGTTTAGGCGTAACACAAGACTTTCATATTCGTATGGTAGCGTTGGAGGTAGAAAGATCTACTTTAAAGATTAGTAACACAAACTACTTAAATAAAAATATTATTTATAAATAAATTGAAAAATAAATAAAAGTATCTAAATAAAAGACTTTGTGAATTTTTAAGTTAAAATGTTATCGTGTGCTTGTTGTAGACAGGTTACAAAAAAATACCGATCTGTGGTGCGAGGGTCAAAAATGCAATAAAAAGTATCATCTCACAAAATCTTGTCGTAAAATGGATAATGATAAAATTATTAAATTTAATAGTGAGCCTATAGTAAAAATAATGACTAGTGTTGCGTTCTAGATCCGATAGTTACTCGAAGTGCTATTAAAAAACAAAATTATCCAAATGAAAATACATATGTTAGATATTAAAGCATTGATAAAAATAATCAGCTTATTAGTTCTGTCTTAAAACGAGTTGAAATACTAGAAGATAACTTAAAAAGTTTGAAGGGCAACTACGAATTAAAAGTTAAAGATTTAACAAATATACAAAATCAATTTGATAATTTTCATTAGATGTTACAAAAGATGTTGATTATAAATGAGGTTATAATTTCTGGTTTGCCTATGAATTGAAAGAGATAACAGCTGTGACGTTGCGTTGAAAGTTATGAATCGAGTGTTTAACTTAAATGTTATGGAAACTAACATTGATTGCTGTAAATTGTTTACATCGAACATAAACGGACATCTATAATGACATTTAACTTTATTTCATGTAAATTCAAACAGATAATCATGGATATAAAATACAATGAGAAGCCAAAAATTGTATATCAAAATTTCTTCCCAGGAACAAGTGGATTAATTTATGTGAATGACAACCTAACCATTGGCAGTGGGGATCAATCTGATATATACAGTATTCTAAAATCGATTGAACATAAAATGACCAGCATAGAAAACAAAATGGCATTAATCGACAAAAAAATGGATAACCTTGAGAATAAGGTGGACATTAAGTTAAAAGATATCACTGATAAAATTGATGCGATTGAGAATTCTGTGAACACCAGATTAGTTGCCCTTGAAAAAGAACTTGTTGAGCAGAAAGAAAATCTCATAAAAACAGCAGTAGCTATGGAAAAGCGCTTAGATTTCTTGAAACGAGAAGCTTTATCATGCGATTTGTTAATAAGAGGGATTTCTTCGATAGCGCATGAGCAAATGGTATTTCATTTGAAAGCAATGTACCATTTATTGCTTCTGCTTACCGTATACCATCTAAATTAACTAATGTTCCTGGAAGTATAGTAGTTAAATTCTTAGATAAAGGCCAGAAAAACAATTTTATAAAATTATATTTAAAATGTAAAATATTAAATCTAATCCATCTTGGTGTTTTCAGTGCCACTCCTAGAATCTACATAAACGAATATCCAACCCGTCGCAACTATGTCATTCATAAGGAGCTGCTTCAGTTAAAACGAAATGGTAAAATACATCAAGTGTTTAATAGGAATGGAATTGTGCATATTAGGAAAACAGGAAATGATTCTGCACTAGGAATAACTGAGTCTACTATTTTTCAAGATTTGGTGGACGACATATCAAGCTAATGTGATTGAAGCAATGGAAACGATAAACATCGAAATGCGTGTTATGAGTTTTTCCTACCATGTTTTAATTTTATTATTATTTTTAATTTCTTCTTTAATATTTTATTATTATTATTATTACTATTATTATTATTTTATTAATATAATTCTATTTATAATTGTATAGGTGATACTGCCGTGTGCCCTTTTTTGCTGTGTGCTGTGGTTTTAATGTTTCATCAAGTCCCATTTCATATTCTTGTATCGGTGTTGATGTGGTATGCTAAAGATGGCGTTGGTTAATCCTGTTACAATGAGTTCAATATCCACTAACATTGCTAATTATGTCATGAAATCCTCTTTAAGTCATAGAGATTGTAATGTCAAAATGGCATATTTTAATTCGCACAGCTTAAATATGGATTCTAAATTTGCGGAACTACTACATTTACTCGATGGATTAAAATCGATGCATAGCTGTCTAATAATGCTTTAACCCTAATTTTTGTTCATAGAAGTTTTTATTAATGATTTGGCCATTGTAGTTGGTGTAGTATATATAATACTGGAGGTGGAAATGTGGGTGCCTTAGAAGATGTTCTATCATCACTTTCTAACTATGATGATATTTTAAAAGCAAGTGACTTCAATATAGATATGCTTAAAAATGGTAATCCTGCGGATCAGTTCAAAAATGTTCTCGTCAGTCAAAACCTATAAGTTACCTTCCTAATAACCAACCTACATATTTTTTGGAACTTATCAAAGTGCATCGTTGCTAGATCTAATCATTACTAAGGATAGTTCTAAAATAGAAAGACTTGTGCAACTGGATGTGTCGATTTTTGATCATGACTTTATCTATTTATCATATTCTTTGCCGGTGGTAAAAGCCCCAATTTCTACATTTCAATATAGATCTTATAAAAACATTAATTATGAAGCGTTGGCTTATGACTGCCTTAATATGTATTGGGAATCCATATTTGAAGCCAAAACCATTAACCAGAAATTTTCGTTACTTAATAAATACATTCTTGGCTTATTTGATAAACATGTTCCAATTAAAACTTGTATTGCTCCTAAACGAATAACGCCCTTATGGTTCAGGGCGGAGATTGAAATTGCGGCAATTGATAAGGAAATATGTTATAAGCTTTTGAAATATAAAAAAACAAGTGAGAACCGTATATCCTTTTGTAAAAGTAGAAGCAATGTCAAAAAGCTCAGTAGATCAGCAAAATCCAAATTCCTGTGTGCATTTTGTGTCTGCTTTAACTATTGCGTTATGTAGTGGTGATGTGTTTTGTTTAGAGTAAAAATATTCCCGGAGCTTTTGTATGATTTTGTGATGCAGATTCGAAATGTCTATTAGGCCTCTTCCATCTATTTTCCTAGGTAGGGTCAGCCTTTCTATCGCAGATTATGTGTGATGTTTTCTTTATTTTGTGAGTGTGGTACGTGTTAATCTTTCTAACGTTAAGAGATCAGTTTCTGTCCAGTGTATAATACCAAATGTATATGTCAGAATTAGGATTGCGTATATATTTATTGATCTAAATGAATTCTTTGAGTTTAAGTAGGTTTTGAGTATATGTGTAAGTAGGTCTATTTTTGTATTTTTGTATTATTTGTGTTTTGGTACTTGTGTGATTTATATAGCGAGATTGAAGGAAGCCAGCCTCAAGTTCAATACCCCCAAACTCCTGTCGCCCTCCGCTAATTAGCTGTGTCCTGCGCTTGTCCAAACCAAATTGCATTTTGATGTCATTGGAAAATGTATGTACTATTTGTGTTAGTGACTGGATATGTGTGTTTGTTGATGCGTACAGTTTACTATCATCCACATACATCAAAAGTGATATTGTATGTAAAACTTGTGTGTTTTGTATAATTTTATATCTGTAATTGCTATTGTTTAGAATGTTTGAGAGTGGATTTAGATAGAGGCAAAACCAGAGAGGGCTCAAATACTGTAGTATTATTATTATTGAAAATTATTATTTTTAATTAAAATAAATAAATAAATAAAAATAAATAAGCAGAGACAATAAATTCTACGATATGCAAACAAGTGCAAAGAGCAACATAAATTTAAATATCTGTGGTGCCGTGATGGAGAAGTAATGCTACCTATAGGGAACAAAACGAAAAATTTTCTATTTACATAAATTAGCCGAACTTAAAGAAATCGAAAAAAATTGTAAGTTGTGAAGTTAATGGTGATAGTATTCAAAACTACAACCATTTGCTGAATTGTATAATAACAGCTATAAATGTTGAGGGGTTTAAGTTTTTATAAAAAATAATATCAAAAGTGATTTGACGTGCTTTAATACAAATAATGCCGATATCTTTTTAAATAATATTGTTGTAATGGATCAAAAAATTAGTATAGTAGGTATTTATTGGTTACATCCTGGTTCTATTGTAGGGTTAAATATACCCTTCAGAAAGTTATGATTATGTGTCTCTGTTATCCGCATTTGGGTTTGAATGTAGGATATATGAAGCTACTCGTTAGTTATCTGGTGCGTCTATTGACCTTGTTTTGTATAATTTTAGAATTGGCTTTGTAATAAATTGCACTGTGTTTGACTATGGTATTATTGACACTTTATGATCACATCCACTATTGCCGTAATAATGGAGTCATCTATAATGCACAAATAATTGACTATAATAAATTAAGTTCTTAGCTAAATTCTGAAACTTGAAGAAATGTTTTATCATTAGATAGTCCAAATCAGGCTTTTAGCAAATTTTATTTATTACGACCTTGGATGAATAAACAAATCTCTATATAAAGTGAATACCAAGAATAAATTAGCTGCACTTACTAAAAAATATCCTAATAATAAAAGGCTGAATGAAAACTTGAAAAATTATCGAGTTCCTTAAAGGTCGAAATAGAAAAACAGAAATGTACTTACTATAATGCTAAATTTCATAATTTACAAGGTGATAGCAAGAAACAATGGGCTCTTGTAAATATTGAAAACAATTATAACAATAATGCTATTTCCAGCATCTTTAACACTAATAACAAAAAAAAATTACAAATCCAGCTCGAATATCTTGTGTGTTTAATAACTTTTTTGTTAATATTGCCTCAATTTTTGATCGAATCACATTTTGAACCACATGATCTTCCTGAAATGCTGTTTTCGATTACACAACATCTTGTTCATCAATGGTCTTTGATTCTATCTTACCAGATGAAGTGGCAACTGCTATTAAAACATTAAAGAACAAATATTCCTACAACTCAATAGATAGTGTTAGTAGAACCAACATTTATGATATTCTGGCTCATATTTTTAACATTAATTTACAAATTGGAATTTTTCCAAGTCACTTTAAACATGGTATAGTTATTCCAAAGGTAGTAAAACAGAGTTAAATAATTATAGGCCCATCTGTCTTCTTTTATCTTGTTGTAAAACTTTTTAACAAAACAAATGTTGTTTTTGATAATCAGTTTGGGTTTAGGGAAACTGCGTTAAAAAAGTAAATGAATACCGTGCACGTGAAGCTGAACAGTAAGAATCATGTTATGGCGCTGTTTATAGACTTGATGAAAGCATTTGACACCGTCAATCATGTAATTTTACTTAGGATTTTAAATACTTAAGGTTTTCGTGATGTGGTGTCTGATTGGTTTTCATATTATTTAGAGTGACGCATAATACTGTTCACAAGTTTTAAGAAATATCAATTTTTAATACCATTCCTAGAAGATGAAAATAATTATAATATTGATTTTAATTCTGTTACATTCAACCTAAAGCTGCACAAAAAAAATATTTTTTTTAATCAGAATATTATACTGTGTAAATTGTGGTAATAAGTATACATGAATGAACGTGAACAGTTTTGACCTGGTGTTGAAAGAGTAAAAAGAAAATAAATTTGAAAATAGTTTTGTGAATTTAAATATTAGTAGTTCTGTCAAAATAGAAGGTCTTTTGAATTTTTGTTTTTGATTTTGATAAGTATTTATTGTAAATCTTATTATTAACCGAACACATTTACTATGACGCAAAAAATAAGCGCGATTTTGAAAAAAGCTATCGTGGACGACATTAAAACTGGCTTAAAATATCGGCAGATTGCATTTTAAAATTGTTTGTAAAACAAACTCAGGGGGGCGTCAAAAGAAGCTGAGCCCTTTAATAGAGCTCAAAATAAGGCGTTTAGTCGCAACTGGTGCCACAAATACAGCAACAGAAACAAATGAAGTACTAAACTCTGAATTCGGATTGAATGTACAAGATAAAACAATCAGAAGATTATTGAAAAACGTTGGCATGATTGTGAAAAATGAAGTAAACAAGTTATACTTATCACCAAAACATCGACAACACCGTATATTATTGCCCAAAAATATAAACAGTTTACAATAGATGACTGGAAGAAGATAACATGGTCAGATGAAACAAAAATTAATCGTATTGGATCTGATCGGCAACTTTCGACCTTGTTTGATAAGAATATCGGACTGACGGATAGAATTATTTGTCAAACAATGAAATTTGATGGTGACTCCTTGATGATTTGTCGATGCTTTAGGAATAATAAACTTGGCATTTGACGAAAGATTCGAGGTACAATGACAGCTTGTAACTATACTACAATTTTAGAACACTCGAACTTGCCTAGTGTGGATATATTTGGGATTGGGCCTGGCCAAGATGATACATTTATTCATGTTAGTGTTCCAAAGCATAAAGCCAAAATCACTAAAACTTGGTTTAATGAAAATGGAATCAAAGTTCTTGATTGGCCAGACCAACTACCCGATATTAATCCCATTGAACACCTTTAAGCCATCCTTAAACAAAAAATGATTTCTAACAAGAAGCCTCCATGAACAATCGGTGAGTTATAAGAACACACGTTGGAAACTTGGAATGAAATCTCCCTTGCCATCCTCATAAATTGAGTAGAAAGCCTTCGTAGAAGAATAGAAGTGGACATAAAATCTAAAGGAGGGTACACGAAGTATTAATATAGCGAAAACATTTCAGGGACAAAAGTGTTCACAGTGTGAATGAATCATTTTTTGTATATTTTAAAATTGTAATTGAATTTAAAAAAACATATATCTACATATATATGAAGAAAATAATGTTATTCAAGAAAATATTAAGTTGAATAAATTTAAGTGATTACTAGTACAAATAATTTTAAGATTTTTATTTATTTAAATTTTCGTGAACAGTATTGTCCCCTACTGTATCTATACCAAACTAAGATTGACCACTCATTCAGTTCGGTTTTAGGCCACACACTATTTTTGGTATATTTAAATTTAATTTTCAAGGTAAATTTTAATGGTGAATTAATAGCATTTGCTGATGACTTAGCATTTTTGTATTTTGATAAGAGTTATCAGAATGTTTATGAAAAAATCGATTGTGACATAAGCATATTGCTATCAATTATGACATAAGCATATATCAAATGATGATGGAATTTAAACTTAAAAGTTTGCCTATAGACTATTCTTGGACTCACAGATAAATTGGAAAATCCACTGCACCATGCAAAAAAAATATTTGTTCCTGGTTGCTAATTTTATTTATAAGTTGATAACACTTATTTCTAAAGATGTACTAAACATGATTTATTATGCTTTAGTACATTCTAAACTAAGGTATGGAATAACAGTCTATGGTTGTATATATGATGTAACTACGGCTCCTATTGCTAAATTACAAAAACAGATACTTAGGAAAATCGAATTTAAGAAATCTAATCAGTCAACGTGGTCCATTTTTGTGGCAAAGGGGATTTTACCGTTACAACGTTTATTCGTACCAAAACCCTAAGTCTTAAGGCTATTTTTTGAAATGAGTGGTAATAGGTTAAATAGAGTACTGAAGAGCTACAGTCTTCGGCTTAAATTATGCACTATTGAACTGCCTCATACCACTTATTTTAGAAAATATTTTCTTGTAAATGAAGAAACTTGAGAACTGAAGCTTGTACTAAACAGTTTTACAACAACTTAAAATTTTTATTTAATGATCTGTAAGGATATGTTACGTTTTTGTTCAATATTTTTCAACTGGTTCCAATAAATTAATTCCAAATTATTTTACATTAGTAGTTTAATAATATTAATAATAGTTAGATTTGTTTATTATTAAAGTACGTGATTTACTTTTTTAAGTTCAATGCAATGTTGTACACTAGTATACTATTTACTCTTATTTTTTTGTAACACCACCACTAACTGTTCAAAAACTTAAAAAATTGTTTTTTCAAAAAAAAATTTTTTTACTACATGTGGAAGGAGTAACAGCTTCTGGTCCTGACCATTTGTAATTGCTACTTCCCTTTTCTTAATATTTACTTTGAATAATTGATTTTATATTTTTATTTCGTTCATAAGATAATTATCCTAGGAATATGACATATATACATTGTATAATATTGTAATTTTTGTGTTGAATAAATCATGAGAGATTAAATAAATAACAAAAGACTCGAAAGCATTCAAAAAAAGTTACTAAAACGTATTAAGCGGAATAAGTTTTACCACCGAGTTGTCGCCGAGATTTGATTCTTGGACATACTGATTGTCCCGATTTTTTACAGCTTTTTACGTTTAAATGTATACCTTACCACAAGAGAAGATACGCATTTTTTTAGTTTTCTAAATTATCTTCAAATTTCGGGAAGAATAATTTGATCAACAAATCAACACTCTGTTGAACTAAGTTGGAAATCTTTTTAATTTTGGTCTCGAAGGGTTTTTCAGAGCACCATTCTCCATTATTTTTAAATTGTTTGTGGCTTTCAAGATTTGATTTACAATATATACACGTGTTATAATGTTTTTTTTCTGTGATAACGTTAGTTTCAGAAAAATTACAATAAATAAATAAATGAATAATTTGGTTAATTCTGTACCCATTTGGGTATAATATGCATAGCAGATTATAGCGTAACTAAAAAAAAAGAAAAAAATCTTGTATCTCAAGTCCAATTTAGCAAAAAAAAAAGGTTAAAAAGGCAAAATATTCCTACTTACGCTAGTATTTTATGTTTACGCAAATTATAATTAAAATTTACATATTTTTGGTACATAGCGTAATTGTTTAAATACCAAAAATGTTAATCTATTTAATTTCAAATTATGTTTAGCGTTGTAATGTAGAAGCATAATATCTACCTTACTCTATAAACAGCTTACATTTCATTTTATTGACCAAAGGTAAACAACCAAACCATAAAATAATTTTGAAATCTATTATATGGTATATGTGTGTGCAACTGTACAGACAGCCAAACGAAGAAGAAATCCCCCAAACAAACATTGCACAGTGGAACACAAACACAATTTTTTTTTTTGTACATCCTGAGCAAGCAAAATTTACGAAAGTAAATTTATTTGACTTGGCATTCGTACATTTTCTTAAAATTGTGTTTATTTAAAAATGTAAAAATATATTTGCACAAGGAATTAGAATTTTTTTGTTTTGTTTTTTTTTTAACTAAATAAATGTTGATTTTAATTCGGATTAATTTATGCAAGGGTTTAGTTTTGTCCTAGTAGCTATCTATGTAGTGCATGCGGAAAAAAAATGAAACAGACATGAATTAAAAATCAATATGGCTGTCATAACATAGGCGTGACAATATATAAATCCATGTGACAATTAATTTGGTCGCCCCATCTCTTTCACTCTTATATTTATCTGTATGGTACATAAGTGTTGAGTGAAATTTTATTAGGTCGCACTTATACAGTATTCTTATCTTTAAAAATTAGGACATTTTTAAATAAAAATTCTAAGAAAAAGAGAAATCTGTATTCAGTTTTGTAACTAGGAAGTGATTTATAAGTTTAACCACCATATACATATATCCAAAGTCCAATAAATCATTTAATATTATAGGTCATAAATTTAAAATATTTACAACAATTATCACACAGTTATATTTTATCATATTTATCTAACAAAAAAAAAAACTAAAAAAGGATGGAATAACCCTTTCGGAAACCTTTTCAAATACTAAATTTTATTAATAGAAAATTCATCTTAAGCCAAACACACTCGTACATGGGTATACAAAATGCTCTGTTGTATATCATAAATATTTTGGTCGCTTCTGAAAAATGAAATAGAAAAATATGACATAATAACAATAACCCTTTCTTATATTGAATGACGTATATCCATATATGTACAAAGAAAAAGTGTTTGTCCTTTTTTCTTTTCGGTGCTAAATTGAATATTGTTGTATCATAAAAATATTGAAATACCGTTATGGGATTGATTTCTATTGTTTTTATTGTTTTAGTCGCAAACAACAAAATAATAAAAATATGGCATGGCATGGCAGCCGATATGAAGATGATAAATTAGGGAGGCCTTGTGTGCATGTATAGGGGAAGGGAACGAAACCAAAATGTTTGTGTACAAATTGCAGTGCCAAACAAAAGATTTGAGCAACGGAAATAATATTGTATCTCCGGTCTAATGTGTGTTTGCAAAAAAATGATTTTACCGATTATAGGATTGTGTGATCATCACGACGATTAAAATCTGTCTCAAAAATTAGGCCATTAACCAGAGCGTCTTTAGCGCTAATGCCAATATTTCTATTGAAATAAAATGTTTAACACATACACACGGTTAAAAATGGGTCGTCTTCCCCTTTTGAGCAGTCGAAATATAAGAATAGTGAAACAGTTTCAAAAATTGATGCTAGACATTAATTTTCGAAGCTCATAGCCAATTTTTTAAAAATGATAATTAAATAGTTAAAATTTATTTAACTACAGATGTGTCAATTAGGGTTTTGACGGCTCAAGGGATAATATTTAATAAAACCACTTTTTTTGGGAACATTATTTCTACATATAAACCTAATGGTAATATTTCGTAATAAGAGTAATAAAACTAATATGTGAGCAAGTTTATTGTCATGTAAATGTTATTAAATTAGTTGATAGTAAATTCAATATATTTGAATGAGTGAATTAATAGACAATCTAGTGAATTCAGTTTCTGATTTTGATGATATGCAGTTTAAGTCAATTCTTTTGACTTTACAATAACAAGCCGACAAACAATACGTGAAAGCGAATTTCAATAAGGATTATAATTTTTCATGTTATAACTATGGAAAATTATGCGAATTTTGGGACATTCCTTCTGATATTATTTTTCAAATTTATGATGATAACGGTATTCAAATCAATCAAAATTTATTTTAAGAACGTCGTATTCAGTCGTCAATATCGTGTTGGGTTATTAGAAATAAGACAAACCCACGTAGTGCTAAATGATATTTCTTATAATACCAGTCAAAACGACGTTTTTGTGAATAAACCATCCACGTCAAGTGCGTCCATTACATTGCTGAAAAAAAACTGGACTTCTTGGAGATTCAAGTATTTAGGGTAAATATTAAGATCCATTTGGTACATAAGAATATCGATAAATATTTTTTTTTTTTTTTAATTTTATTTTGGTGTTCAAAACAACATACTTACTAAAGGTGCTAGTCTACTTAAAAAACTATAAAGAAACACGAAAATTGAATGACATAGATCGTCGTTGTGCTATCAATATAATTACAAAGTATTTAGTTTCAGTTAGACCACATCCTAGAAAGAAGGATAAAATCATTTCGGCCAAATGTGCTGTTAAACTATTTCTGACCTTAAGAGCGAGGGGTGTTGGTCAAGAAGGATACGTAAATAATAATTAATAAGTACAATTTATTTGTACTAATTGAAAACTGTGAATAATCCAACAAATAAAGGTGATTGGATTGCTGGGTTAGGACATAGGTTGAAAACTCTAAACAAGGTAGCAGCAAAAAAAAAGTGTTTAGTGAAATAATTAAAAAGAACCGAAACTCTAACCTTACTAAACAGTTTTTACATTATTCTCCAATATAAGCTGAAAATCAACTCGAAATTTTAGAAATAAAAGGAAATTTAAAAACACTTGACCCAAAAATTGTTAAAACATAAATTATAAGTTAAATGAACATTATTTTCCAAACTAGACGGGATTACGTCATTTGTAATAATTCGGCACTCATTTTATTAATGTATCCACGTTTTATAGATAACTACTCATTGGTAAGCCTTTACATAAATTTAACTTTTATTTAAAATAGTTTGATTTTATTCTTCTAAATTCTCTTCAAGATACATAACGATTTTGAAAAACTCTTTCCTGAAAACTTAGAAATGGATCATTTTTCAAGCGTACCGAATTAATTAATTCATTCATCTGAGTTAGCTTTACAAATTTAATTGTATTTTGATGAATTTGAGACTGTTATAACCCTCTGGGGTTCGAAAAAAGGAATCGATAAGATAGGAGCTATTTATTTCATAATAAGGAATTTACCAAACTATTATAACAGTTTTATTAGGACATATACTTTTAGTATCATTATTTTATTCAAATGATTTAAAAGAAATTGGTTTCAATGACATTCCCGGCCCCTTAATTAAGAATTTAAAAATCAACTTTATTCTTAGTTGGAATATTTAATATTGATTTCTTTTGTAAGTACTACAAAAGTCCCATTCCTTTGGGATTAAGGGAAAATATATATTTAATGAATTGGAATTCTTTCATATTTAATCCATGATCTTTTAGAAGGAGTAGTTCAAGTAGAACTAAATTTTTTTATCTCAAATTAAATTAATGATCGAATAAATTCATACAATTTCGGATATTTTGAAAGGAAAAATTTTCCGTCATGTGTAAATCTGGACAAACCATACAATTCAATAGGTCAAAGAGCCGCACAAACTTGGGCGTTAGTTGTCAATGTTCCATTGATTTTCATCGAAATTTTCACAAATAATGAAACAAAATAATATCAGCGAAATGTGAGTTAATTATTCTTTTACTAAGATGCATAAAATTGAGAAACATTACATATTGGAGTTAGAGTCTTTAATATTCGAAATTAATAAAAGAATTTCCATTTAAAAAATTAAAACCGAAACATCATTTCATGATACAATATCCCAACATTATAAGAAAATTCGATCCACTTACAAATATTTGGTATATGTGATTTGAAGGGAAACACAATTTGTTTAAACCTTGCTACAAATTTTATGTTGATACAACAGCCGCATTTCTTGACGTTTGATCTGATCCAGATGAGATCATGTCTCATGAAACGACACAAAAATGCGTAAAACAAACAAATACCAAAATTCAATTTTTTTGTCTCGTTTCATTTTGAATCAGCCTCTTCATACTCGTACTGTATTCATTATATTCTTTGTCGCTCTACAATATATTGATCAACTACAACATATTGTTCAACTATTTTTAGATCACCATTTGTGATCCAAAACGAATGTTGAATCAAATGTTGTTGTTGCTTTATATGTAAATTTTGATCTGATCCGGATCACTATGCGTCAAGAAATGCAGCTGAATTGATATTCAAAAATTTGATTGATATTCAAAAATTTTAAAAATATTAATTTTTTTAAATACCTTTATCACACTGCAGAATATAGGGAAGAGCTTTTTATATTGTAGTTCAAAACGATTTAAATTTCCAAGTTTTCTCAAAATATTGAAAATATTTTGTATTGATGATGATTATGTGGCGTCGATCGAAATTAAATTAAATTTGTCAAATTATAAAAATGCACCTTTAAGAATAATTAAGTACAAAATATTCGCACCATTTTTAGATTCCTAAAAAAACGTAGCAAGCAACAAAATAAAAAAAAAAAGTTTTTTGTTTTTTCGAAAAAGAAGAAGGTTTTGCTACAAAAAAATATCACTTACGACTTTAATCTTTTCTTGGTGCAATTGTATCTCCTCTCTTTTTTTGTAACAAAAATAAAAATAAAAGGTGTACAGCTAAAGTACTTGTGATTAATATAAAAATCAATTAAAAACATATGTTATTAATATAAAAAACACTAAAGAAGAACGAAAGAGGGATTCGCATAATTGTGCTCGATAGGGAGTTACCATCACCGAGCCGCTAGAGGGCTTCGCATAATTGTGCTCGATAGGGAGTTACCATCACCGAGCCGCTAAAATTATTATATTTTAAGTTTAAAATATATTACATTATCTTTTCGAGACAATTTACCAGCATTTCAAATTACTCCGACTGAAAATAACGTTTATGATATTCTTAACATAAACAATTTGAAATATAAAAATTCTTTTATTTTAAATAAAGTTGCCTGTGATTTTTATACAATATCTAAAATACGAATTTCTTACCGATCTTTTGGAAGTAATCAATTCAACTTAGATTATAATTTTTTCAATATTGCAAATAATTTGTAAATAGATAAGCATACGTAAATAGATGTAAATAGATAAGCATACGTAAATATGTAAATAGATATACGTAATACGTAAATCTATGGCTGAATAGAGGCATACGTAAATCTATGGCTGAATAGATAAAAATAAATGAATTAAATATAGTTTATAAAATCAATAAGTAAATTAATTAAAATTGAAATTAATAAATTAAACCATGAAAATAAAATTATTTTCTATTTAAACTTTTTTAAAAACACAATCAATAGAGAAAGTGGATAAACAAATCGCCATTCAGTACAGAGCAACATTTGACATCCGAAATTATAAAAATAATGCTTTAAAAATTATTAAATTGAAATGCTTCGATATATTATTTACCACAACAAAAACTAGCGAAAAATATCGCCACACGGTTGTTAAATTCAATTCTTGTCGAAGAATTAAGATTCAATATAAATGTTTGTTTAAAATCATTATGTACTAAAATGAAAAATAACGTCTAAAGTGTTGTTTAAGAAAACGAAACTGATGAACTTCTGAAAGTTTAATATTTTGCACTCACTAAAGATAAGTTCGCGCTGGCATAACTCGAAAGCAGTTAAAAGTCATGGCTGATTTTTAACCGTACAGTGGACACCATGAAATTTAATGGAATTTAATTCCACGCCAATTTGCACAAGCACCCACTGGTCCTTGATAATCGTTTACAACCGAAAAAAATGCTGCCTCATGTGTTATAATTTACTAAAATAAAAGTGGATCCCAGAGCAAAGTTGTTGCACTTTATTCAGCCTATTTAAGGAAGAAAGTATAACTGGTAAGGACTGTTTGTTTACTGCTGTTTGCATAATACCAAAAACGTTAATAAACGTAATCGTAACTTATGTATAAAAATAATTAAAATATATAATTTTTTTTACAATATATATGTAATACAAATGTAAATGTGAAATAGCGACCGAAAATTGAAAATTAATTCATAATTAGTTTCCAAAATTTCTTAATCTTACTTTTAAATTTTTCGGCTTATCTAATATGCCACAGTTATACCATTATCTGCACCAGCTCAACTTATATGCAACTTATGTGAAACGATATTTTTTGATACCATTTGTACGCTTGTATATAAAATGGATACAAGGAGAATATTGAGCTAAATCTTAAGAACGTCCTTTACAAAAATTAAATTTCGTTTCGAACCTAGCCTAAAAATATAATTTCCTTTGACCACCTAAACATTTGTATAGTATACCAACCCTCCATAGTATATTATTTAATTAGTATGTGTGTACCAAACGACAAATGGCTGAACTTAGTTTCTCGTACAAATTTGGTTTTAAGGCACGAGATTATAGATTTAACTTTATTATTGTGAAACAATTTTCCGTTGACTGTTGTTGTGTACTCGCATTGAAAACTTATCCAAGTTTTAGAGCTAATAACAAAATATT
This sequence comes from Tipula vernalis, assembly GCA_958295665.1. Lineage (NCBI taxonomy): Eukaryota > Metazoa > Arthropoda > Insecta > Diptera > Tipulidae > Tipula > Tipula vernalis. The sequence continues at coordinate 311,793,102 of OY282558.1, read as the reverse complement.
AAAAAAATATTTAGGGAAAAGAAACCAACTAAGCACGGTTTTTATACATTGCCTATTGAACATAAAAAAACTCTAGAAGAAAACATTCACACAGATGATTATCGAACCTTGCCTTAGTAAATTACGCTCTTAACAGACAGTTTTAGTTAAAGAATTTATATTTGATATTAATAGCTAAATTCTTATGGGCTTAATAATTAATTTAGTTTGTTGAAATTGCTAATGTGTCTTATTCAAGTGAGTTTAATTAAATAAATGTATTTAGTTTTTATTTAAACATATTTGAGAAAGAAATATTAGACTATCTCTATATATATATAGAGATAGTCGAATATTTCTTTCTCAAATAGGTAAGTCACCTATAGGTAAGTCACCGATATTAATGTGTATCATTACATTTTTTGTCAAACCAGGGGTGACATGTTCCACCATCACTATTTTCGGTGTTCAATCGAACATTGCATCTCTTTTGTTAAGAATATAATTGTACATCAATCATTTCGTTTTTTCAATTTAGCTTTATCTATCGCAATCTCCGTCTATTACTATAAATTTAAGTAAAGTATCCAAACAATAATTTTTAGTGATAAAGTGGAGAAGAAATAGCACGAAGAATCGAACGAGTCGAAAGCATAATATAAACAACGTAATTAAATAAACGAAATAGTGTACAATTTTATTCTTGAAAAAAGAGATACATTGTTCGGTCGAACATCGAAAATAGTGATGGTAGAACAGGTCCCTCCAGGTGCCAATCAATACAGGTTTATATTGATAAATGGAATTTTTATAATTGTGGTAGCTTTATTGACCAATTATTTGGAAATTGCCACACATGCATAAGGGGGTTTCATTTATATTATTAGTAATTTCCTTCTGTGCATATGTTTTTTTCTCCCGAATGTCTAATATAGCATCGCCAATACTCTTTAGTTAAAATTTCTTAAACTACATTCCATTACAATTTTTCAAATAATTTATTTTCCTATACAGGCTGCGGTCGAATTCTCGGGTAAATCATTTACAACGGTAAATGTAAATTTTTAGTGTTCGTTTTTTGCTAAATTACGCATTTTTTTCTATTTTTTACTCGTTCAATTCGTATAACAATAAAGAATAAAGAATCTAAAAAGATCTAAGGATTGTTTACCCTCAATAATATATGTTCATAAATGCATTTACCTAATTTAGCGGATTTACTTGAAAATTCGGCAGCAGCCACAATTAGAATTTTTGTTCATTCGACTGTTTGGAAAAATATAAAGCAAATAACTAGAAACCCTTTCTATCGAAATTCACTTATCCCTGTTTGTTGATTTGTCTTAAATTGTTTTATACTTTGAGTTAAAATATAAAAACAAAACTGAATTATAGTTATTTATAAGTTAATACTTAAATCACTTTATGTTTTTGTTTTCACTTATTTCTCATTTCTTTTTAACTTGTGTTGTTTTGTCTTTCGCCGCGTTTTCAAAAAATTATCCACGACTCAACTCAAGGATGACCTAAGGCTTTACTATAGGTAATTCGACATGTTTCCTTTTCTATCGTCTTGTATTTCGCAGCTATAGGAAGGAAGAGGAAAAACACTATTGTTTTCCATTTTCTTACCACATTTTTATAATACAAGACGATAGAAAACGATCGCCCTCGAATCGGATAGCTAGTCCCCAGTAGTTTGTTAAGTGCTGACATGGGTAATCTTTTAAGGTAGTCCCAGAATAACGTCAAACAATGTTTAGATTCTAGGTCTAAAGCACCAGAATAATGTCGACTATTCTGTGGGTTTGGTTTGTTATTAAAATATCGTCGATAAGACTTCGAAAATCAAAAAACTTATAAATAATCATGAAATTCTCGGAAATTTTTAAAATCTGGAAGATTTTGGAATAATCTTGAAATGCCTCAGAAATCTCGAATTAAATTTAATAGCATCTGTTCTTGGTAGCTCAATACTAATGGGCGTAATCCGATAATTCTCTGGAGTATAGGTGCATACGTATAGAATATACGTCTGGACAATGTAAATACTATAGACTGAACAGTGTTAAATTGATGACATTGGCAATAGTAGGCCAACAAATTTACTTGGTATAGAATGAAATAAATAGTGTTTGTGTCCGAGAGTTACTTTGCCTTTTATTTATTAGTGACAGGAAATGCCGTCCCAACATGTTAATTCATATTGAAAATTGAGTCGATTAGAGCATAATAAAGACATTTTAAAAATCTGGAGTATAAATCAAGAAAAAAATGATCTAAATGCGAGACATAATTCCTTTTATAATTTGGCCACATAAGCCAGACTATCCACACTATTTAAAATATTTCACTATTTCGATTGGTACAATAGTGAAGTATAATCGAAAACATTGCATTACATTAAAAGATACATGCGCAGGTTAAAAATTGAGTTACAATAAGTTAGAAAGAGCAAAGGGCCTAGTACGGTTCCTTGCGGAGCTCTAATATTTACAAACTTTTCATCACTCAAAATTTAATTAAAACGGACCCGTTGAACTTGATCTTGTATAAATATATTTTAAATGATTGACAGTATCGAACGCTTTAGATATATCAATAAAAATAGCGGACACTTTTACATTAGCATTTAAATAATCAAGTACATGATTTCTCCATTTCTCTGTCCCTATTTTCATAAAGTTAAAGTGTCTGTTAAGCTAACCAATCTAGACTTAATCATTTTTTTTTTTCAAATATTTTAGAAAATTATTTAGAAGATTAGTCGTTAATTATTAAGGTCCTGAAGGAAACCCTTTTTAAATAAAACTTTTACAACACCGTTTTTTAATCCACCGTTTTTATCTGCGGAAACACTCCACCTATCCAAGGTCAGATTTGTCAAAAAAGATTGGATATGCACGCAGTACATCAATCGGTTAAATGCAGAGCTTCTTATTCACTTTGGTTTGAAATAAATCGTCGTTTTTTCAAACGGCTTTCAAACAAAAGTTGTAAATTCGGTATAGGCCAAAAATTTCCAAAAAGGCACGACCAAGAGAGGTATTACAGCATCTTTCATAAAAGTTTCCAACCTTTACAAAAAAATCGTTAAATTGAGTTAAAAAATACTCAGCTGTTGAGGAATGAAGAAAATTGATCAAATTGAGACAAAGTTTAACATTTATCTGTACAATTTCAAAAAATATAACTGGTGTAGCTGGACGAAGATCTTATAAGTACCCACACCACCAGCATTTCAGTAAAAAATATGAGGTTAGGAAAATAGGAAAATTCCAAAAGCTGCGAATATTCTGTAAAATAAAACTGTAATTAACAATCATATTTTTCACCACACATTAAGCTTATATCAACTAAAATAACTCAACTATTTAAAACAGTTCGTTGCCTCCAGTATTTAAGTCAAGTATCAAATTAATTTTGGAAGATTAACTTTCGGCTTTTATAATATAAAAGCAGTAATACTAGTTTGCAATTAAGCTTTAAATATACTATATACTTTTCTTGCATTAGTTATCTATTTTGATTCACAGATTTGGGTTTATTTTATTAGTGTAGAACGTATAGTATCCAAGTTTAATACCTTGGTTTCAAATTAATGAACATTTTGAGATTCATTAATTTTCAATTTTAAATTTAAATATTTATACAATGTCATTTTTACCCTGACGCACATAAAACACGTCTCTCGAACAGATTCCAGGCCACTAAAATTCGGTATAAAACAAATAATTTTTAGGTTTATAGCTTACGACGTCCATATAAAATTCTGTATGCTCTTTCAAATTTCCAATACAAAAACAAGCAACATTAAAATAAACCAAAGAGAAATTGTAGATAACAGCAGCAAAACAATCTGCTCTTTATATTTATATATTCATTCCAAAAGGAGTGAGTTGATGAAATTCCAAAAGAATTATTTATCTGTTAACAGTATCTTTGTTTGTTTATTTTTATCCCTGCAATCTGTCCTGGGGCTCGAGGCACTCCCAACTCTTTCGCAGTTCGATTTTTACGTCCTACCTTACGCCTTTAGTAGCCAAATCGAGGACGTACGGCTATAGACCCGTTTTTCGTTTATACCACTAGCACATTGCATTGCTTCATGCCAACCTATAGTGCTGTAATGAAAGGTGGGTCGGCCCATGAATTCTGCACTCTCAACAGGGGGTCATAGATGTGTTCATCTTCATCACTGATTTTGGGCGAATTTTAGTACCAATAAAAAAATATTTGAATTAAACGTGTTTGTTAGGCAACGGCTTACTATTTACCAAAATATATTTTGATTTAGCGTGTATTGTTAAGCGGTGCTAGTAAGGATGATCGAAATGCCTTTCGCAGGTTTGTCACACTTTCAAAAGTCCCCGTTTTATTTATTAAATCAATATATAGTACTTATTAAATTACAATGATAATATCGAGTGAGGCAAATTTGAGAAAACATACATGGTTGATTTCTTCTAAATGAGATTGTCGTATGAAACGGTGTAGTAGAGCTATGGTTTTGTTCTATATTTGGATGGAATGCATGCCAATTGATAAAGACACGACATATTCAGTTCTCTAAAATATGTCTCTAAATATATCTACGAAATTTTTAATTTTATATTTTGGACGATTTTACAATAATTCGACTGCATAGGTATATTTCAATCGAATAAGCTCTTAAAATATATGTTTTATGAGACAGATACAAAGATAATGTGACAAAGCTTAAGGTTAAAATTTTAAAATACGTATGTACCATACATATAGAAACACCCAATTTAGGAAATAAGCTGGCTTTTATTTTTTTTTAAAGGGGACCTATATATTTTTTTAGTATTGTATAGATAACTGAAAATTGGAGCCTTAAAAAATTAATCTTTTAAGTTTTCAGACATCATAATTTAGACTTGAGTTTTGAATTCAATCAAATGATATCAAAACGTAAATTATTAATTTTTAAAATTCCACGATCTTAACAAAATTCAATTTTACATTTTCATTAAATTCCCAGGTTCTCTTCATAGTTCCTCATTAAAAAACATGAAAAAATTTGCAGATAAGGTACTTCGTAATCATAGCAATAAGGTAAAGGTAAAATCGACTGGTGCACAAAAAAGAAAAGGACACTGTAACAGTAGTCGTGCCTATAGGGCACTAAATTAGTGAAATACAGCTATGATAAGCTTGGTTCAAAAACAAATGTTTGGTCCGGTGTAGTTTGCAGATCGGATCTGCCCTCAAAACAATTAATTCATATAATACAAAATCGGAATATTTTAAAAACGTTTGTTTAATCAATTTTCCCAGAAGCGGTCGCAATAAATTTAGGGCCAAAGAAGACACCGTTCATATACATTTTGAATGCAGATCTATTGTACTTTGGAATTTATGCCGAAAGAACAGAAAGGAAGATTTTTTTCACCCTAGACAACGCGTATGTGAATAATTTGATTGCTCCTCAACATTTTAGGGAATATTATTAGTTGTAAAACAATTTAATAAGAATTAAAAATCTACTGTTTTTTCCCGGGGGAATTTCCCAAATTTTTTATTTAATTACGAGGAATAAATAATAATATTTTATTAAATATACGAGGAATACCTTCAGAGAAACTTAGAATTTTCAGTTTTGGCCAATTTTATAAATATAGAAAATTGAAAATTTTAATTAATAAACACATTTAATAATTTTAGAAATATTTTAATCTTATATTACAGAATTTGTATATTCTAATTTCTATAAATTAAAATTTAGGAAGCATTCCAGTTAGGATCCTATCTCTAAATGAGCTTCTATATTGAGGTTCTTTTTCATTTCCTCCTTTTTTTCTCATTTTATGCTTCTAAGTTGACAGTCATTAGAATTATTTCATTGAATAAATTTTTAATTATATCAAATTTTATTAAATTGTTAAAAGTTATAAGTTTTTTAACTTCCAAGGTCAACAAAATCTCTATTTTAAACTGGTATTACAAGACCTATTTTACTGTAGGTGTTGAATTGTCTGTATAAAGATTCTATCAAATTCCTTAATTTCGTATTACCAAAACGAAAATCTTATTTTAATTAAATGCTAATTCTATTGAGCAATAGGAACGTTTAAAGAGGTTTCCTTCACTTGTTATCATTATCAAAAATCATTTTGAAATTAACGTAAATGTTATTTGCACTTCAATGTTTTGATGCCTAGTTTTTACTAAATTGTTTTTTTAATTATTTCAATTATCAGTATTCGATGTAGTCAACCAATTTAAAAATTTTGAATCTCGTTCACCATAATTTTATATTGAAAGTTTGAAATTTAATTTAGAATGTTGAAATATTTCAATTAGAATAATCAATAACAGTTCACCAATATAATAAAACTGCAATTTTTGTTTACAAGTTGGTGTTGGAGATTCAAAATTAAAATTAAGAAGCTTCTATAAAATTAGAACCTTATATTCTGTTGTCATTTTTATAAATTTTAGAATTATTATTAAAATTCCTTTTATTTCCAATTACTTTAACAATTGAAGCAAAATTTTTTAAATGAGCGCTTTGAAAACTATTAGGGTGACTTTAAAAATATTTAATTTTAGATAAAATGCAATCTTGAACTTTTGATTTCGAACTTTTAGATAATTTGTTGAATGTTTTTAAATCAAACTTCAACATTCCAAATAAATTGTTCAAAGTGTAAATTGGAAATCATTAACATAATCCAATCATTATATTATTGAAAATTCAATTGAAATTGTTGAAATTTAAGTTTCTTAATTATTATATAATCATCTTAAACTTTGTTTAATGTAATTTTTGCACGGGAGATGGCAATTGAAATTCTTGATTAAAAATTATGTTTTTAGCCATATTAGATGACCATATGATCTAATTCTGCGATCACCAATCATAACTTGTTGATACAAAATCCCGTTTGTGTACTTTTGTAGTATGTTCCATTTCGTAAATATTAACAGGAAGGTAATCTTATTTTATTGAGTGAGACCTATTAACAAGCAAAGAAATATTTAATGGTATAAGAGAATGTTGCGAAATCTATTATGATGAATTTAAGGGAAGCCACAATATTATTTCATTAAGATTAGATAAAAAAAGTTTTCTAAAAAATTAATTTCACTTTCGTTTAATTTGCATGATTGCTATCAATAATTTTGTATTCATTTACTTTTTAATTTTAATATGTTCCGAAGATTGTAAGAGAATTCAATCCAGTTTCGAACTGATGAGCTTATGATTATGAAAAAATCAATCCTCTCATCAGGCCGCGGCGACTGGACTGACTATACCACAATTTACATTCTATATATACAGAATGTCCTGTGCTTTATATAGTAGCGAATCGTACTAATACAGATAAATTCAATTACAATTTTTTCTTCTTCACGACAATCACATAAGCTGTGAACGCTAATTTTACTTTTTAATTTTTGTTGAATGTTAATTAACGTCATTTACTTTACCTAGAATTTCCTAGCAATTAATAGTACGATGAGGCAAGGCGAACCAACGGTATACACTTAAACACAATGTTATTTCCACTGAAATGTTGTCAACATATTAGGTTTACCTAATAAAGTCGATCAATAATAGGCATTTATTTGATATTGTGAATATTCCAAAATATACTAACCATAATTTTAAACGGTTTTTAGGCATTTTAAATTCGTACAAAGGTTCGCTTACTGTAAACTACAATAAGTATAAAATGAAATTGGTTGTTTGTAATTCTTTTTGAGCGGACGCAATCACTTTTTTAATTTTTTTTTCATGCAGAATTTCGTTTGTGTAGCAGTATCTATAACGTAACGAAAATAAGAAATTTGGTACTATAACGAAAAACGGAACAATACCAGTGTGGATAGTTGACGAACTTATTCATTATGGCTATTAGCAAAGGTTCATTTTATAGGAATAAGAACGATGCATATAATGAACAATATTTTTACTTGCAAAACTTAGTAATATACAGGCCATTTGTCCTGCACATAAGTTCACAGTTAACTCATCAAAAGTGAGTCTAGCGATTTAGACAAATATTTAGGAAACTATTGCTATAAATCGATGGTTCACCGCAACTATGGATATCGAAAACGTTTGAAGCAGCTTAAGCGAATCAAAACCATCCAAAATTTCGTATACTACTCATACTTCAACTTCATTATACTTCATGCTTGGAAAAAAGGTAATAAAAAGTGAACTTGAAACGAAAACCACACTACAGTTAAGAGCAAAAACTATACATTAACCGTATTTTTGATGGTAGTTTTATTTAACTTAGTGGCATAGCCTAATTCCAATTATTATAAAATTACTATACGAATATAACTGAGTACTATTAATATACAAACATTTTATAGGATTCCATGAAAGTGCTATTATGAAATTAGACGATGGGTAGCTAAACCAATTAGATGTCCAGCTAACAAATTTTGAGCACAGGACCCGACGATGATGAAAAGAATGTTGCACAAGTTAAAAATTTCAACAACGCATACAATTTATTAAAAGATTGTTTAAGACAAACCAACCTATTAGGATAAGAGGTTATGGGAAGTTCAAGTTCAAGTTCGTTCTGTTAAACTTCAATTGAAATATCCAAATGAACGGCAAGACAAAAATATTCAATATGAAGCTGTATACAAGTCAATATATGGTCCAAATTAACACACACACACACACACACACACACACACACACATACATCACATAAAAGGATGTCTACCTGTATGAACTTAGTTCGCAACTGAACTAATTTAAAACAAATATTGGCATTTTGGAGCACAGTATAAAGTTTTAGCATTTGAATCGTCTCCTTACGACAGAATTTGATTTTATCGATGGAGAAGCATTTACAGAAAAGTTGGCCCAACAAATAGATCGGTTGAAAACTATAATTCTTGTATTTAAAATTAAGGAGCAACAACTTAAACAATCAAGGTAATTATTATTCATTACAACAAATGATCTGATCCTTACCGTTTGCTGTTTACTAAAGTCGCTAACCTTTTTTACTTGTAAAACATTTAATTTAATAATTAGTGAAAGTAAACGAACCGTGCATATTGTTAACGTTTCACAAAAAAATGTGATAAGCTTGTATTTTTGGTTTTTAATCTAAAAAGCATTCTAACGCAGGGCAATGCGCGACGTACTTTTTGCTTACGTGCGCGCTGCTGTTAATTACATCAATCAAATTATTTATTTGCTGTAATATTTCAGCGCATTTAATCTGTTCTCTGTGTACACAAAGAAATTGGCATCAAATAGATAATGACTTATATTGACTAGAACAGTGACTCAAGATGGCTGAAAATATTCAAAAAAACACAAAATTCATTACCCGACAATATTGGAGACCTAGAACGCATTATCCAAGATTATCGCGAATTTCTGCTAGATTTGGAAAGTCACAAAAATTTTGTAGCCTCTTTAAACGTGATCGGAGATCATTTAGCCGCACAAACATTGAATACCGATTTAGAAAAACAGTTAAAGGAATATCTTAAAAATGATAACTTGCGTTAGAAAACTATTTGTGACCTCGCGATGCAACACCTTAGTGGACAATAATTAACTTCATTTAGAAGTCTAGAAGAACAAATTCCTGCCACTGAACCAGTTTACTTAACTTCCGATACATATGTCTATTAACAATCTTATGTACAAAAATTAAATTGTAAATCTCTTTTCTCCAATCTTATACACATATTAACCGATCATTGGCTAAAACTTCAACCTTTAAGACGCCTGACACAGTTAATCTACAAATACGGCACAGAACCACATCTCAGGTTAAAATTTATTAAGTTTTTATTAGTTATTTACCCCTTATTGTTACCCCTTAAGACACAATGATGCCCCTCCATATCACGGCTTTTTATACACTATTGCTACATAATTTTTAAACAACAATGTGACACGTTAACATCTACCTTATACATGAAATATGTCTAATTTTGAAGGCCTAAAGTGACAACGATTGCATATAATCTTACAACATACAAACATTCTTTCAACGTTTCTTACCGACGGAACAGCAAAACCAAAAATTAAATTCAAAATCGTTATTAATTACAATTAAACCAGACTAATTAGAAAAATCTAACTAATTTGAATGATTACTTCTATATACGTTTACCGTTTCCAACTTCTAATCAAATTAAAAATTATGTAAACACATTTCAAATAATTATTATGATTCAATTTCACGCCATATCAAAAAAAAAAAATTCCATTTCAATATCAAACAACTTTCAATAAAATACTTATGGTGGCAGCACTAAATGGTTAAACAATTTCCGAGAAAATTTTTTTATGTCGAAACGAGAATTATTTTTTGGTCAGAACACAATTACAATTTTCAAGTGTTCTAGGAAACAAAAAAAAATTCTTATCACGAACAATACAGTTACATAAATCATTGACTCTATAAGATGGAAACTAAACAGTTGTTTACTATATATTTATGTAGATATGATATACTTTCCACACAGATTAACCTTAGTGGAATATTTGGAGGTTACTCGTGTCGAGTATTTCAACTTAAAACATAAAGTTTAGTATTACAGATAACAAATAGTTTCGATAAATTTGCATATCTTTAGTGATAAGGCTTTTTTTTTTGGTATTTATGAAGCCGTTAAAGTCTCTTCGAAAAATGTACGATGTAATTACACATAACCTATTCTTATCAGAATGCCGAATTTTTTTTTTTTTTTTTTACTTATTACTTAGATAAACTAATAGTGATTATATGGAATTATAAAACCGTCGCTATATAATTTGCATGTATGTATACTCAGAAATGCACTTTATGAAATTACATAAAAAATCAATGGAATGTTTGGTATACATATAGCAGCAAAAAAAAAAATCAAAATTATTCCATTACATAACACAAATATTAGATTTTTAAGTTTTATGTGAAATGTTCTGCGCATGGCCAATAGAAATTGATGGTCTACAGTTCTACACTCTACACAAAAAATATAACAAGCTAATGATAATGATTTGAAATCAAATTTACATACATGTACGTGTATGCGTTTGTATATAAGAGAATCTAATGGTGCCTTGCTATACAAAATCGTTTTAAGTTGTACAGCGTCATCATACTCTAGATACCAAAAGTATCGTATAGTTCAATCGTTTTACCACCATACATTTAATATGGTGAAATGAGGTCGCTGGTATACCACTTATGTACAAACACCAATACATAGAACCTGAATAATATAAAATTCTACTCATGCTCATTCCATATATTCAAAAACGTACGTTTTATATACATATAGATCATACACATACATGTATTCTTGTAACTATATATTTTGAGCCCCAGCGCCAAACGAACAACCAAAAAAAAAAAAAAAAAAGAAACATTTCTATTTATGTTTGGGTGAATATTAGAAAAAAAAAATCGTGTGAATGAAACAAAAAATAAATTTCGAATTTTTAAAATTTGGTAGTATATGTGAGCATAATTTGGAGCTTTTCGGGGCTTATGTACCATCCAAACTTACACCAATATACAGTTACATACCAACATAACGCTTATTTACTCGTTTATTTCGATTTTTTTTCCTACTGTGTGCATAACATACAAAATTTCTAGATTGGACAAGAGGGAATATATAAATCGTTCCATGTTTTGTTCTTTATATACAAACATTTTCGTGGGGAATGGAATGAAATGGTACTGTGAAATGTTATTTCGGTACACAAAAAAAAAACAAGTTTTTGTGTTGTGTACCCACCATCTCTTGTGATCATTATTTTATGTATGTATATATATACGTATTATATAAATAAAAAGAATAGAATCGAGAAGAAAGGGCAACAACAACAACTTGGCATATTATACAACAACAACAATAACAAAAAATTCGAGTATAGTTTTTAATTGAATGACTGCGGTGTTCAAGAAGGATTAAATATGTAAAGTTACATACATAAATATGTATGATATCATACTACATACACAAACTTTAAATGTATAAAGTTTTATTTTTAATTTATATACGTACGGATGTATACCAAACTAAATAAAAATAAAAAAAAGCAAAATATGTATTACACAAAACATGAAAATGTTGCTCATTTTATTTTATGCTTGACTAGGAAATGTATATTCTGTACATTATATACATATTAGACATATAGAACAAGTACGAAATATGGAAATTTTGTTCGTTCGTTGAATTATATACGTTGATTGTGGGATTAAAATATTTTTTGTGCTGATGTTCAACCTTTTCTAAATACAATTTAAAGTTATGTAGGTATACGAATAAAACGAATCTAGACGGAAAAAGGTCGAAATATTGGAAAATAAATAAAGCAATTTTCACTTGAAGTATAACAACTTGAATCAACCCGTATATACTCATATATGTGTATATATAACTCGTTTAATCGTTTCGAATGTAGATGGCAGCATGTCACAATCAAAGCCTGAGTATTATAAATAAATAATTAGTAAATAATAAAAACCTATATTTTATGTTACATAATTACATCGTTTAGGATATAATTTCTGAACAATTATATCAATTAAAACTAATTGGAAAGGAAATTATCTGCATAAATAATATAAGAGTCATTTATAAAAAAAAAAAAATAATTTGCTTGTTGTTTTTTTTTTTTTATAAAACCAGAATTATAATTAAGCATAATTTAAATTTTAAAAAAAAATTTTGTAATTTACTAATAATAATTGATTGGATTATTATTATGATTATATGTGACGGAGACTGGTTTCTATATTTGAAATCAAAATGAACAATTTATTGGATAGGTTTGTTTATACACATATTTATATACGTCTCGCGCCAAGTTTCTGAAAGTAGATCTTCACAATAAGTTAAGCACCTATACAACCAGTATACGTATTTTTAGCATATTATTTGCGACATACTATATACAATAGTTGTTTCTGTTTTTTGTTATGCAAATTTATTTCAATTAATATTCACATCGGACTCTACAAGAGTCAAGAAATTTGCCAAATTAATCCTTTTCATGAAATTTGAAACCTTTTGTTTTTTAGCATTATTTATACAACATACGTTTGGTATTTAAAAATGAAAATATCTCATTTCTATATATATTTATGAAAAAAGATTTTTACCTTATATTTTACTTACCTTTTTGTAATATATATTTTTGTATTTAGGTCGCACAGTTCTGGTCTATAATATAAGACATTTTATTTTTAACTTTATATTTTTAAAGATTTTTTTTTTTTTTATAAAATTCAACCGACGGAATGTTACTAGCGTGAATATATACCTTTTGAAATAGGTATGCACGATAATTAATCAAATGCTGAGGGTACGTACGAGTATGTTTGGAAGGTAATTAGACAGATGTGTTTTAGTTGATATGAAATTTTCTAATGCATTATTGATTATATAAAAGCAAATGTAAATTAGTGCTTTGAATTGTTCGTGTGCCAAAAGGTTTCCAATTAGTAAGCTTGTTGTTACTTTAGATACTTATAATAATTAATGAATATTATTTATTTAAAATGTTGCAACTTAACTCCTATAAGCCCACTAAAAATTTGTAGTCTTTTACTGTGTTGGATTACATTAGCAGAACTCGTTTAGTCACCACCAAAAGAAGGGAAATAGGGTCTATGATTAATATTACCTTTTCGGATTGGCATTAAGGCCCAAATGTGGTAATTTTGGATTTGGAAGATTGAATTTTAAAATATTCTGAAAAAGTTGGATTTAATTTTAAAATTAGAATATAAATATGTATTAAGAAAACTAGCAGCGTAATATTGTTTACAGAAGTTTTTATTTGTAATATAAAAGAAAACAGATACAAACATAACAGTTTGACGGCGAGAATTACAAGAATTCTACGCGTGTTTTCTGGCAAAAATTAAACGTGCGCTTAATGTTTGAAAATTAGCGTATTATTTTCTTTCTTTATATGCCGATTCATAAAGAAACGAAACCATCAAAATGTCTGCTGAGGAAATGTCACGAATATAGTAACACAAATATAAATCACAATCCGTCATCGGCGGTCCCTAACGCCAACTTATTGTCTCAAATACCAATATCGACTTCGGATGACTTTAAAATAATTCTTCTACTAGATTGGTGCACAAATGGAGTTTGCATTTCTTTCCTTTTTTTATATCTAGTGGAACGTTCGGCTGCCCCTTATAAAGTGTTGCAAATTATTTTGGCCGAAGAATTCTGGTCTCTTCTTCAAGGAGAAGCTCTCGAATGGTACTGGTTATTTTTAGAGCGTAACAGTTCCGTTACGTGAGTACAAATACGCGCAGAACTGATTCGAAGATTTCAACGACATTTAAAGGAGGACGATACTCTACACGAATTGGATAATCGTAAGCAGTGCGTGCTTATGGAATCATTTTATGATTTTTATAGCGCCTTGTTGAAAATCGCAATGAAGTCTCCTACCACCATTCCTTAAGGTAATTTACTTCGATACGTCCAAAAAAAATATGTGACAGGTATTACAGTTTCATTTGCAAATGTTCGTTGTGTATTGGTTGGGAGCTCACATGGGAGTGAAATGGGTATTGCTCCGAAACTTTTCTTCAACTTCATAAAATATATATTTACGAACTTGGTCCGTTTAGCCAACCGGACAGTTCATCAGTATCGGAGGAAAATAGCTCGGCTATTGAAGCATTTAATACTTCAAAAAATAATAAAACAGCTTTGAATAATCATTCGAATTCAGAACCAGAAAATAGGGAGGTTCCGTTTAAAACTTTTAACGCTTCAAAGATAGACGTCAGAGAGAACTCGAATAATCTAATGATTTGTTGGAATTATCACGACATAGGACATCGGTACCAAGATTGCTCTATCGTTTCCACACACATTCTTTGCTATGTAATCTGGTCAAATCGGGAAAGGTGCCGCAGGAAAACCGATTGACTGGGCGAACGTTTTTGCCAAAGACTAACACAACTAAGATCCAACAGTACAAATCCAACAAATCATCTCGAATCGGATGGACCAAAATTCCAGACATTGTTTCCATCATTTCTTCGCTCGTTATTGGAATAATCGACGGAAAATTAAATCAAAATGCATAGAATCGATTTTGCAGGATGAAATTGATGGAAGACCATAATATGCTGAAGTGCTTGTCGGAGGTCAAATTATGCGCGGATTACTAGATAGTGGTGCTAATATAAGCATACTAGGAGCAGAAAGTCACTCTTTTTTAAAGTTGTTTTAACATAAGTTTCATAATTTGCCGATATACGTCCTAACAGCAAACGGACACAAAAATTCAATTCTCGGACACATCAATATACCGATAACTTATTTGAACAAAACACGCAATATACGTCTACACGTTGCACCGGATTTATTAGTAGTCGAAGATATATACCAGCCGCTTTCCAACTCCGATATTAGTAATCAGCATATCCTCTCCGACAAGCATCTTTGTGAGCTAAACCACCTTATCGAATTGTTTTCATCTTCTGATCTGCTTGGTTTAGGCAAAACCTCTTATACCACCCACATCATTGATGTCGGAACATCTTCGCCTATTAAACAGAGGTATTATGATGTCTCGCCTGCCGTATAAGCCAATATAAACAAGGAGTTAGATCGAATGTTATCGCTGGGCGTTATTGAAGAAAGTAATTGCAGTTGGTGTTCGCCTGTTAATCTCAAGCCCAATGGTAAACTAAGACTCTGTTTATATGCGCGTAAACTCAACGCAGTAACTGTAAAATATGAGTATCCGTTGCCACTCATGAAATTATTAGGAAGACTAGATCAAACTAGATTTATTTCTAGTATTGATCTAAAATACGCCTGTGGGCAAATTCCTTTAAAAGAAAAGTCCAGACAATATACCGCTATTACAGTTCAGGGAAGACCGTTGTATCAGTTTCGAGTCATGCCATTCGGCTTATGTAATGCGACTCAGCGAATGTGTCGGCTGATGCACAGGGTTATACCAGTTCATCCACAGGATCATGTCTCCGTGTGCTTAGACTACCTTTTAATCACCTCAGTCAGTATCGAGGAGCATTTTTCATTTTTAAAAGAAATAGCAAGATGATTGAGGGAAGCTAACCTCACTATCAGCATACATAACAGGAAGTTTATGATAAAACAAATATTTTTGGTGATGGTGACCTATACGTAGACCCTGAAAAAGTCTCCTCAGTCGAAATCTACCCTGTTCCTCATACACTGAAGCAAATTCGCAGATTTCTTGTTATCACTGGGTGTTATCAACGTTTCACCGCTAACTATGCTACCATTAGTGCACCTATTACGGATTTGCTGAAAAATGGGTGCAAATACGTCTAGACAGAGGGAGCTCAACGAGCACTTGTTGATTTAAAGTCTACTTTGGTAACAGCCCAGCAGAGAAATTATTCAGTTACGGAGCTTGAGTGTTATGCTGTAGTTTTAAGCATAAAACAATTCCGGGCTAACATAGAGGGATTTCATTTCATGATTATCACCGATCATTCAAGTCTCCAGTGGCTATTATCACAAAAAGACCTCTCCGGAAGACTAGCACGCTGAAGCCTGAAATTACAAGGATACTTTGTTTCGTCTTGGTGTTAATGAAACCTTAACAGATAACATACAGGTAAAGGATTTACCATTGCACGTGAATTTGAATGGACCAGAATTTTCAAATGTTATGGATGAAGAGTATGTTAACCAAACTTAGAAGTACTTAGTAGAAGATGACAAACTTCCTATCCACTCCTTCTATGTTACCCATATTTACGATACCGATTTACTGGAATGGAAATTGGCCATACCTAATTCGATGACACACAAACTCATGGAACAAGTACACTCTCCTCCGTTATCTGCACATATTGGCTTTGAAAAGGCATTGGAAAGACTTCGTAGAATTTCTGGCCCCATACGGCGAAGTGCATCAAAGATTATTTGTCCCAAAGCGAAATGTGGAAAATCGGTAAGCCTATAAATTATGCAACCCGTCCTCCAATCGGTAATTTCACTAAAGTGCAGTACCCATATTAATTGTTATACATGAACTTCTTGGGCCCTTATCTATGTATCAAGGCGTGGTTATGAGTTTATTTTGGTTATGCTGGATAAATCCTTAAAGCGTTAAGGAATACAAATTCGGACAGTCTAGCCGAATTCGTGGAAGGACAAATCTTCAAACCTATTTTCAGTTCCGGAAACTGTTTTGACGGACAACGGAAAACAGTTCGTGTCAGTTCAATTCAAAATACTACTCACAAAATATGGTGTGAACCATCTTACCACGCCCAAATATACCCCTCAATCTAACACATCCGATCCTGTTAATCTATGTATTTTATCAGCTATTCGGTCGTACATCAAGTCTGACCAGCGTGACTGGGATTCACACCACAGTGAAATAGCTTCCGCCTTGTGGAATGTCGTAGCACAAGTCTACTAGCTATTCTCCTCATTATTTAGTGTTTGGGGTGCATCAGAAAAATCATGGTTCCGATTACGCCCTACACAAATTTTTAACACAGCATAATGATAATGAAATAAAGTAAAGGAGCTTGATAAATGAGATAGATATCTCAATCCCAGAATTCAACGCGTGATTTAAAAACTAGTCAAAATTACAACAACAAATAATGAAGCAAAAATTAATGTTTTCATTTTTAGGTTCATCTAGTATTTTAAAATATCTGAAACTTTCTAAACTCTAAAATAATTCTTCAATATCCATTTTTCTTTAGTCTGCAAGTTACGTTCTATAACACATAAAAAGTTTAATAATTAAATTTTTTAATTCGAAATTCCGAAGTTTCTTTTTTTATCTGGAAATCTAAATTTTCGAAACTTTCTAATTTTTATCTTTACAAATTGTCTATTCATTTAAAATTTATAAATTGTTAAAATCCTGAATTCATATATATTTGGCGCACTTTTTAGAATGTTTTGCTGTCCGTAAATCAATTCAATTTTTTAATAATCCATATTTTATTATTTTGAAAGTCACTGAATTATTAAATCCCGATTTTTAACTATAAATTCATAATTTCTACTTCTTAAACTTTCCTTGAAATCGCAAACGACTTTATTTTGAAAAAATACTCGTAATTAAAGACACTGTAATTCTTAGGATACAACTTCTGAATTTTAATAAAAGTTAAGAAATCTAAAACTATAAAATTTGGAAGAAGTTACAAATTAAAAAAATCTGAAATTTAATAACATATTCAAAAAAAAATTTAATTTAGTTTTTTTTTAATTTGTAGCTTCTTAACAAATTTATAATTTTAGGTTTCTTAATTTTTAAAATTCTTAAAATATAAAAAAATATTTGAGAATTTAGCTAAACAAATTTAAACATTTTAGTTTTAAAAAAAATTAAACGATTTTATTTCCAATTTTTTAAAATTTTGAACTTTCTAAAATCCTGAAAACCTTTAAAAGATGAGAACTATAGCTTTATATTACTATAACTAATTTTGTTTTAGGTTCTTAACCTTGTTTAAAATATTTCCAAACTGCCAAATTTTAAGGATTAGTTTCTACAAGTATTGGTATAAGGCATAGGATATTGGATAAAAATTGGTTAATTAAAGGAGGTTACGTAGTTCTCCAAGTTCAGTAAATCTTTAACGAATTATTAGCCAACCGAATCAAACGCTTCAAAAATATTAAGTTTAACTATAGTAATTCCTCCATGGAAAGTAATAAAAGTGGAACTTATTCTAAAAGTATTGAAAAAATTTTAATTAACGGTCTGAAAATTCTCATGTTCATTTTTATACCGGGTGGTCCATTTAACTTAACCCCGAACGAAAGTTGCTGGACATTGAATTTACATTTTTTAATTATATTTTGTTTCTGAATAGTTTGCTTCTGGAGTAAAATAAACTTTTAACTGAAAAAATTGTTTTTCTCTACTTTTTATGGTACGTTTATATTAAAAAAAAAAAAAAAAATAGTTTGAAAGGCATCTAAAATACCCCTTCAAAACCCCTTAATTTCTTCTTTCTAGAACGTATTTTTCTGCATTTTTCTACAATATATTAGAGATACTGTATTCAAAATAATTTGATCAACATTCAAAAAGAAAATTCATATTTTAAAAGTTTCTACTTAAATGTTTCAAGATTTTTGTGCAACTTTAGGTTAATAGAATTACATTTTCAAATGCTTCGTATAGTCTTTAAATGTGTTGCTTTTAAAAATTGTCAAGATAATGTTCTGATATATATTCAAAAAATATCTTAAAATATATAATTGAATTCTTAAAACCAATTTCAAAATACTTTAAATTTTAAATTTTTAAGTTTCTCAAAATTTGCATAATTGTTTAATATCGTTGAAGTCTTTAATTCAATAGTCGAAGTCTCTGATTTAAATATATTCTAATTTGCGTTTTATTTTAATTTTGATTTTCTTATGGTATTCCTAAAATGTCTATGCCTAGTTTCTTAAAAAAATAATTTAAATTGTTGAAATGTTAAATTCTTAAAATAATAAAATCCATAATATTCATGAATTCCTTAAATTTTTGGAAATTTTTGAAAAAATATAATGCTCAGATTAGAAGCCCTTATTAAAGTAATTTTCATTCCAAAATTTTGGAATTTACTGAAATTGTTATATTCT
This sequence comes from Tipula vernalis, assembly GCA_958295665.1. NCBI lineage: Eukaryota > Metazoa > Arthropoda > Insecta > Diptera > Tipulidae > Tipula > Tipula vernalis. The sequence continues at coordinate 311,773,506 of OY282558.1, read as the reverse complement.
TTAAATATTAATTTTCTTCTAAAGTACCTATATGCAAAATTTGGGGATCTTTTAAAATTCCCTTATTTTATTTTCATATTTCCTTAAAATTTTAAATTTGTTTCTGTATTTTTAAGTTTTGGTCAATTTCTTAAAATTCGGAATATTCGTAAAATTTTTATATTTTCCCAAATTTATTAAATTTTTTAATTTGTATTAAATTTTTGTATTTTTTTTTAAACAAAATAATTTGTAAAATTCTTGAAACGCAATGATTTGTACACGAGTGCGAACTGATAAGTCTAGTAAAATTCTAATAGCTGGCGCCACAAATACAAATCATCGTACAAAATTTCAGGAAGATAAAATTTTTATTTTTTGTGGTTCAATGGGCAGACAAGCTCAATTCGTATTATTGTAAATAAGGAAAAAGTATCGTGGCTTGATTAAACATTACACAAGTGCGAAATACCTTTCACGAATAGTTGGTGGATGCTGCGTTTGCTTACAATGGCGATGTTTAATCGCTGTAAAAAAAAATTTCTGGATCGTTTCGCAACTGTCGAAAAAGGATAATTCACTTGTAGACACGGGATCAGAGGTCTGGTACGGTCTAGTAGCTGGCTAAAACCAGCTATGATCCCATGCTTGAATAACCGCATGAGAAAAGGAATTAAATAAAAGCAAACAAAAGGGAAAATGAAACATTGTGTGCCACGCGCTCAGGAGTTAAAGCAAATGACAACTAGGGTGCAGTCGTTCAAGATGACAGTTCTTTTCCGATTGTACCCCAACCAGTCTGCTACGGAAGCCCCCTTATCATCGGCCCGGGTACCGGAGTGGCCATTCCGGTTGCGGCGGTAACCGATGTCGATTATAGATGGAAGGAACGATTAGCACATGTTTCGTGCTGCTCGCTCCGACAGTCTGCCAAATTGAACAACACGACCGGAAAAAGATGGAAAGCCAACCCGCCGCAAGGGCCCTACCACACAACACATTCTATCACTTCACCAGGAATCACTCCTTCTTGGTGTGATCGAACATGATTTCAAAAACCGAAAAAAAGACACTAGTAAAAATCACCAAGACCATGCGTACTCACTATTAAAACAAACAAACGGAAATGTAACGTTAGTATTTAATGTGAACAGATATAAAAAGAAAAATGTTGCAATAACGGGAAAACAATAATTCGAAAAAAATGAAATGAAATGGGTAAGATCACGCCACCACAGTATCTGAAACCCAGAACTTTAAATGAAAATTCGAAAACTAATCAGTCAAATTTGGCTCACAAAATTATAATATTACTAGAAATTTATCAATGAATATTAAAATTACGTTAATGAAATGAGAAAAAAATAAATGGCAACACCTTCTCTCAGATCGGCCCGATCTGTTCGCCACCGACGCAGAATCCCCCTTGGTCTCGTTCACACCCCGTTAGCTGACGGAGTTGTTGCTATTATCACGAACACAACCAATGGTAATTTAAGAAAAAAAAAAAACGCAACCGTGGCACCAGAAAGCACAATTTTCCAGTGTTACTCTTCCAGATGGATATTTTGTTTTTTATATGTTTTTTTGCAATATAATCAACACCCAAACGGACATCATCAAACTAGAGATTTATGCGTTAAAGACCGGTCAATATAGATTTTTTCTTCTGTGTTTTTTTTTCAAGTATTTTTATTCATGCACTACGCAAAATAAATATAAATAAATGCTGAACATGAACCGACCTGTATATTGTAAATATGTAGACAAAAATCAGAATATAGTTTTTATTTATATATATATATGACATAAATAAAACACAACCATTACATAAACCAAAAAAAATTCATGAGATCGGACATATCGAGTTTCACGTTTATTTTTTCATCAATTTTCTTTTACCGTTTTTTTATTATTATTTATTTAAAAAAAAAAATTACTTAATCACAAAATTTTTCGAATCTTAATCATATTAGAGCTTATTCACTTTTTTTTTTAATTTTAGTTTTAAAAATGGGCGCCGAGTTCAAAACGATCGTGGGACCACCCGTTTTAAAACTCCAACCTGGACTGAATTTTATTCAAAAAACAAAAAACTCGACCCCTCAAATTTCTCCTTTTTTCATTTCATTTTTCTTTTCCATTTTTTTTTTTTTTAAATAGCAGGACAAAATCCGATTTGCTATTGCCGTCGCGTGATCATACACATATGTACATCAACAGAAAAAAATGTAAACACAAAACAAAAGAGAAATACATACTCGCATACCGTAACCGTAACATCATGCATATTGACGAAACCGAGAATATACGAGAACCGAGAGATAACGAGAAATAAAAAATTATAGACATCCACATGCATAACAATATTATATAAACAGGGTAATCCAAATATATTCATCAACAAGGAGAAACTCAAGGAGAAAACTACATAGCAACAGCGACCATGTTATTGGACTGTTTCAACGACGTTTTGAAAGAAAAACTACCACATTTAGCAAAGCAAAAAATGGTTTTTCATCAAGACACACAGTTATACTATGATCATTGATTTTTTTTTAAGTTTCTTAAAATGTTCATTCTGTTTTAATCGTTAAAATTGTTTCAATTTCTTAGAATAAAGAAATCTTTAATTTTAATGAATTTCTTAAAAATTATGCTAAGTTTCTTATGGAAAATTTGCAGTACAAAAGGGGCATTCAAAAGTCTCCTATTGCAAAGTCAATTTTCTGCGCCGATGGCTATCTTGGATTAATTTTGAGCTTTATTTGTTTCTGGCTAAGGTGATAAGACGAATGATAACATTTGATCTGTGAGTGTTCAGCCAGAAGCTCAAGCGCAATTCGAGTTAGACATTTGTAGAGCATCTTCTTTGGAATGATATGGTGTGTTTGGTTGTTCTACAGGCCGACATCGTGTATGTGTCTGTTATTATCGACATACTGCGTAACCAAATTGTCAAACAAAACTACTCAAACGTTAACTTTGATTAATTTGGGGGGATGGAAGAGAATATTGTGAAGCAGTGAACTGGTCTAAACAAGTCAATCTTTATGCGTTTGCCAAATTTAAAACTGGCCATAGCGATCATGAGCTTGCCGACATATTTGTAAATAGTAAACGAAGTACCCCCGAGCGACTGATGAAAACACATGAAAATCAGTAGCGAGCCAATCACCAATCATCTTGGATACTCTCATTTGTCTAGAAATCAGATTTCTGAAAAGCCAAATAGATATATTACGCAGGCTATTAGTTGGGGACGGAACGTCTTCCATAATTAATCTGAGTGGAATCCTTCGTTTTAGATTTAAATAATGTCCTCCTAATCACTGATATATACATAAATCATCATGTCTTCCTTGTGGCCCAAACTAAGCATAGTTCTTTATAGAATTTTTTTAAGTTTTTGGTACTCTCAAATTTCTAAAATTTATGAATGATAATTCCAAAAATTTAAAATGGTCAATTTCTCAAAATTTGAAATATTCTTTATATATTTAAAAGTATCGAAATTGTAAAATGTTCAACTGAGTTTTTTAAATTCTTGTATAATATTCCCAAATTTATTTATTTATTTTTTTTTTTTTTTTTGAATTTGATTAAATTTTTTGGTTTTTCCTAAAAAGTGTAATACAATTCTAATAGATGGCGCCACAAATATAAATTCACCTCAACAGAAATGACAGAAAATACTAATTTAGCACTAATGCTTGAATTTTGATCTTTATTGACGTCTCTTCTGTGTTGGTAAAATCTTTTTTCCAAAAATGGTTTAGTCTGCCCTGTATAAGTATAGAATGGCCAAATAATTTGTGGTTTCATTTTCTGGTCGAGAAACAGGATTTATCTGAAAATATCTTTGTTTCCAAATTATGTTATTTATTAATTTTTCAGGATATTGATTGCGAAATAATGTATCTTTTAAACATTTAAGATTTTTATTGTGAAATTTAGAATCTGAAAATTTTAGAATTTTTTGGGTCAAAATTTTTACGGTGTTAATTTTGTAAGATGTGGGATACCAATAGTGAAAATTTAGATATCGACCAGACCTAGTATCTTTGTGGTACAAATCACAAAAAATTTTGTCGTTTGGTTCACGAATCAACAAAATTTCCAAAAATGAAATTTGGTTATTTGTTGCGTTTTCTAAAGTAAATTTTATTCTGTTCTTTGAACGACTTTGAACAATAGCTATAAAATAAATTTAAATAAAGAGTTCAAAACCAATAAAAAATTTGTTTAATTATTTTAAATTTGGCTCAATAAACATAAATATAATTATAGGTAAGGGAGTTTTATCGGTTGTAATGTCCTAGGTTTTTCGGATGGACATACGTTTAAATATATTTCGATTACTTTAAAAAGGCAAAAACAATCAAGCGCGAATACTATTCCAAGTAATTGGACCGTTTCAACTACGTTTTGAAGGAAAGACTATTTTCTCTTTCCGAATTTGAAGAAAATTTGAAGAAACGGTGGAGCCTTCGTTGAAAAATTGGTATGTTTTTGCTGAAAAAATTATTTCTTCATTTTTATCAGACTTATAAAATTGATTGATTTTGATTGATTTTGAATGTACGACCAAGCATTTAGCAAGATCTCCCGATAATTCTAAAAAATTTTGACGCTGGGTCTCCGTACACCCTTTTTTACATTTACTTGGAAGGATTGTTAGTATAGGATTGAGATCGACCCGGTTACAAACACCTTGACGGTCAATTACTAGTAGTTATATTTTTCTACAAATTACTTGACTACCTTTTTTCTAAAAGCTGCTTTCAATCCTGACATCCTAAAGTAAATAATAATTAGTTATCAATTTCCTCTTATACGTTTCCCACCACCTTACTTCCTCTGCCCCTTTTTTATTGATCGAACAAGAAATATAGTACAATATAGCAATAAATAACCACTAGCTCAACTACTATAAAAATTTAGCATTTCCGCGAACCTGCCACTAAGATTATAGTATGTAGTTTGAACTGTGATAAACTCTTTCCTGTAATGAATTACAATTAATGTTACCAGTAACTTAATTCAAAATAATAAGACACTAATTAGATTCTAAAGTTCGTATAAATTAAGAGGATAAAAATCAAAACAACACAATTTCTGAAAGTGCCGATCAACTGGAGCTTAAATTTCTGGAAATCTGCGTTGGGTTTCACCGACTATTTATAAAAATCAACCACAAAATTAATTTATTATCACTAAGTGATACTTTTAAAAAATAAACTAAAATATTAAAAGTCTGAACATGGTTTAATTGTTAGACAAATTCCAGGAATAACTCTAAAATCAAATTAAATAATTAATTAGTGGCTTATTACTGTATTCCGTTCTAATTCCATTGTACAACAGTTTAAACTGATGAAGAGCATATTAAACACCAACAGCCCAAGCTTCCTATACTAAATTACATTTAATAACTCAAATATAAATCAAAACTAATAATTTCCAATTTTTACAAATTAAAAACAATTAGCATAAGATCTATGATTTGACTCATAAACTAAATTAAAATTAAAAACCATAACTTGTGCAACGCAATTTTGAATTCAGATTCAATTTGGTTTAGAAATCCATAACATTACCAACCTTGTCCTAAAGAAAATCTCCCGAACAAACTACTACTAGTATATTTCATCCCTCTATCGGCTTTGAGACAATTCGGACTCAAATGTCTTTTTAAAAAACTATGTAAAATAAAACCCTTCAATCAATAGATAATTTAATTTTCCATTTCATAAAAGAGTTCACATTAAAAAGCCTCTTCAAATAAAGAAAAAAAACCTTTAATCGGAATTATCGCAAAATAACGACTTCTCCCACACGCCACCAAACATACGCTTTTAACTTCTGAAAACTCCCGTATTTTGGACGATCAAATAAAATAAATAAAACTATAAATTTTATCAACGCATTTCATCTAATAAAAATTATTTTCAATCTATGCTTTAACACATCTACTTGCATCGCACAAAAAAAAATTGTCAATCAATAACAAATCGATCGCGCTCAATGCCATTGTACAGTAACGTAAAGTTATGGATACAACTACAACCTTAGTTAAAAGTGTACCATAAAAGTGTATACCAAAAACATCTATAATTTCTATAGAAGGAAGAAATTCAACAGAAATGTTTATACAAGTCAAACAGTACAAACACTTAAGATATAAAAAAGTACACTAAGGTGTAGTATTAGTGATGCGTATAAAATAAATCAGAAAGTATATATAAATACCAATACATAAATAAATATAGTGTACATTTTTTTGATAGGATCTGTGTAAGGAGCGAACGAGGCGGCTTTTATAAACATTTTTGTTGGTATTGGATGGAACTATAGATGTTTCTGCTTATACTTATAAAAATGTGTATACGCGTATACACACAAAACCGACGAAAATTCTTCCTATGAATAACGGTAATTCTAGAAATAGGTAACACATCAAAACGAACAAAAATGTAGACGTAATAAACATCTTTGTTGGTTTTGAACCAAAACAAACCGGTACAAAAAACCAAAAATTCCCCTTAATGAAGCAAATCATATAATAAAATATATAAAAGTAACAAAAAGGAAAAAAAGTTTACACAATTCATATCACATATACATATGTGTATACCAGTTGTATATGTGATACGAAAATACCTTCCGAACGATATCTGATCGGTACCGTTAATTTTTTCTTGGACCACGTTTTCCTCACGTTGCCCAATTTAACTTTTTCACTACAATAAAACAAAAATTTTAGAACACTATTGAAGACTATGGACTAAAATTGAAATCGAAATCCATATTGTATATTCCAACATTTTGGATTTCAACTTCAATTCCTAATTTACCCTATCTTCATTTAAACACTTTTAATTTAATATATACTTTCATATTAACACTAATTTAATATTAATTTATTTAATTTAAATTTAAAATTAAAAATTACAATTTAAAATAAATTTCACTTACGGAGACAGACTAAAACACGTCCATCTCCATCGAGCGTTCATCGCCAACCTATTGTAGTCTGACGAGCCTAAGAAAAAATAACAATTAATCTTCAAGATACAATGAAATGTTTAGGTGATCATCAGCTTGTGATGTAATATTGAAAATGCTAAAAGTTAGAGATTCAATCATTTTTATCAGACTTATAAAATATGAAAAAATAGAAATGGAAACAGAATTCAAAACATATATATAATATTTTGAGAGGATTTTTATAAAACAGGTTGAATCTTAAATTTTAGTATAAGGATCCTTGGGCGGTTTTTTCACTTTTAAAAAGCGAAATAAAGGCCGCCATTTTTGAGAAATGACTCTCTAAGAATTTCTTCTACAAGAATCTGTAAACAATGTAATTTTAAAATTAACATGGAAATCTCCATTTTCCGAAATGTTTTATTATTAAATCGTCCTTTTCTAGAATTTCCTGAAGAGGAAGATTTAGTTTTAAAACCTTCTGGAAAAAGGAGATTAAAATTTCAAAATTAAATCACGATTTTCCAGAATATTTTAAATCTTCCTCTTATATGATTTAAAACTAAATTTCCACGTTCCAGAAGCTTAAAAAAATGTTTGTAACTTAGCGGTGAAAAATATTTTAGAGAAAAAATAAATGCCCAATATTCATTGAGGTTCAATTAAAGGCCTAATTTTTTTTCTAGCTTTCAAGCCTCGTGCCTTATTTCTCGGCACCGTTTCTTGTGCTTGTCTGTTAATTCACCCCAATTATTTTATTTTTATTTTTTACAGAAATCATTTATACATTTAAATTTAATCCTTTATTTTTAGACTTTTGTCGTCACTTGAAACATTTGTGGTAGAACTATCAGTAGAAGCGATATGAGTGATACATTTCCTTTGATCTATGTCTGCAAGGTTGACGAAGCATAAACGAAGAATTAAATCCGCAATTCACTCCAATAGATTCGTCGATACTATACTAACCCAACGAATTAAGCCAACCACAAAATAATTTGAAACATTTGTGGTAGAATTAGTAGTAGAAGCGATTTGAGGTGAATTAATTGACAAGTACCTAAGTCTCGTGTTTCCAATTTGAAGAAATTTTTGCTTGAATTATTAAATTTTATTTACATACGCTGGCTTAAAACAAAATAATAATTGTCGAAAAATTCAAATCTTAATTAAATCACATTTCAAATTCTCACCCGGAAATATATTTTTTCATCACTGTATTCAATTGACTTTCCACAACTGTTGATTCACAACAACGTGTATTCTTTATACGAAAACACAGCTGAATAAATTCGAACAAAACAGAAACGAACCGAAAAACAGAATCATGCTGTGATTGCATTCGTTCACAAATAGTTTTTTACGTAATTCTTCATGTTTTAAAATATAAAATACAAACTATATTATTTAAATTTCACAAACGTTGTCCATTATTTCTTATTATATCACACACGACACACACAATTTAAAATCGACGGCACAAATTATTAACGCGCGCACATTGTTTGCCTAATAAACTTAAACTTTAAAATTTAAAATGTTAAAATGCAACTTTAAAAAACAAAATCACAAAATATTTAACCATAATTATTTAGATGTTGGCTTTTTTGAGAATCGTGGATTATTCATATATACAAAATAAAAAACTGTCAATTATGTTCATGATGTATATATACAAGAAACACATTTTCATAAATCAAGCAATAAAAAAAAAGAAGATTTTTCCGCGAAATGTTAAAAATACATTTTTTTTTCTTGTATAAACACACGTGAAATTTGTAAATATTGTATTCATTATATACTTATGTATCGCGTATATGACTATATACCGCATTTAGTTTGGAAAATATTAAAATTAAAATTCTTGTTATTTAGATCAAAATTTAAATATGTATGCCATTTTTATAAATCATCTCAGCCCACATACATCTATAATTGAGATATCGTATATTTTCGCGACATATTTTTTAGAGCAACTGTGCGGTGTGTACACAAACAAAAAACTGTAAAATATCAATTTAATTCACAACGACAAGCATTGCGTCACAAAATCTAATGAGGAAGTCTATACTATAAAATGCAACAACCTTGTGGCCCATAAAAACCTAATAAAAAACAAAAAATCATTTCATCAATAAAATCGTTTAATGTAGCAATTTAATGGCTTTAAAGAACCAAACTCGTCATATAATATAAATATTTACGATCGCAGAATTATTTACAAATAAAGAAGTCAAGGTCACCGTTTCACCCACATTAAACATATGTTTAGCCATATTATGTATAATACATAAAAAAATTTATGAACATAAATTTTTATATTCAACAAACTAAACAACAAAAAAACTTTTACTTGTTGTGTATACGCTAAAGTTCTTCGACCGCAATCAAATTCATTTATATATCATATGCATATGTATGTATGTATTGTATATACAAGTTAAAAAAAAGCAATAAAATTAAAATAATTTAATTAAATACCCAAAATAGAGTAAACTATAATTAATGATTTAATTTAAATGATTATATTTCAAATGTCTAATTCCTAAACTAACAAAAAAAAAAAATTCATCTCGCGTACACATTTTTATGAAACTGGAATAATAAAAATTTATGATTTTGTTGTTGTCGATTTTTATGGTTTGATTTTTTTCGCTCAGCTGGTTTAATGAATTATTATACAACATACAGCCTTTAAGAATCCATTAAAATTTACGAAATTAAATAGGTCACAAAGAATGCTGTACTCCTCTTTTCTCATTAAAATGAGCAATTTCTTATGAGAATCTTTGCAGAACACTGCCTTACCAATGTTATCCTTAATCTTCATTACCATTTCAAATTCGATTCCCATTTTTTAATAAATACAAAAATCCCATTAGAATCTAAACTCTCCACAAAAAAATCTCTCCACACACCCAAAATATATATTAGCAGTTCAAAATAACACAGATTGTAAATTTCATTTTACACACACATTAACGTTTATGTACCAAAAATTTTATTCAGCTATATAAAATCCATACAATTCAGCACTTGTTTTTTTTTTTTAAATATGGCTGTATAAAAAAAGTAAACACATTCAAAGTTATCAATCCAAAAATAAAAACCAACATGGCATATATGTTTTGTTTCATTTTTTCTTATCAATCGCGACACGAATGACGGAGATAGGACACAACAAACTCAACGTGTATATTAAACGTGTGAAAGAGACGCCGACGCAAACAAAAAAACAAAAAAAATCGAAAAAATTAAAACAAATTTTTTTGAAATGGTACCATGTTCGTTTATATCTCGTTTGACTACTTTGTATTTTTAGAAAGAACAAAACCATAAAATAGCTGGGTAATATGAATAAACAAACACACACACAAAAAAAAGGGTGGAGTAACAAAAAATAGATTAGAATAGAATCGAAAATATTGAAGGTCGAAATGAGGATGGTATTTTTGCTATAACGAAAAACAAAAAGGAAGAACATTCTGCGCTTTATCACAATCACAACGATAACAACGCCACTAGCAGAATACAGTGAAATTAAGCTTTTCAGTAATTAGGAAAATTCAGGGTTCACTTCATATTCGATTAAATTATAAATGGAAAACACAGATTTATTCGATTACTTCGGATTGCCACGGAAGCGTAAACGTACTAGTACGTATTTTAATTATATTAGAAGAAAATCAATCCAAATTTCATTGAACTTTAATTCTATAATGATGTACAAGAAGGATGTTACGTTTTCCAATTAGTTTAGTTTTTCAACGAAGAAATTATGTTGTGTACATGAACGCGTTATGTTTTGTTTTATTAGTCATGACTTATGAGAGTTCAGATTAAAGTGTTGGTATAATGTAAATCAATTCCACTGAACTAGCTAGTTATGATTTTTTTTATAAAACTATTGTGATTGCCAACTTTTTAGAGTTACGTCATTCATATTCATTCGTGGAATTTTTTTTTTTAATGTTCTATAGTATTTAGACTGATTGAAACGTTAATGGTATATTATACATATAGTATGTAACCTTTTCAACACACATGAGTGAGATGTTATTTAGTTTAAATTTTGACAGAAAGAGATTTTTATTGATGAAATATTTATAACCTAGAAGAAGAATTTAGGTTTCCATTTACATTTTATGTTATAGCAGAAAATAAATGTACATATTTAGTATATACCTATTGTGTAATGGTAAAGTTTTGAAAAATATCAAAAATAGAAAATTTATTGTTATGACAAGCGTTTGAATACGGGCGCGATTCTGTTATTTGTGAAGATATAGTTACCTTCGACAATAGAGAAAAAATTGATTGCTTTTATAAACCGCTATTTTCATTTATCGATTTTTATGGTAAGATAAACAATTCATTTCCGGGTCATCGAGTTGCTCAGTAAACAGTTTCACTTTGCCCAACAATTTTCGAATAATAATGCATATTTGAATTTTATTTCGTCAATAATGGTTAGTCAAATTTATGGTAACTGTATGATAACGTATGTCATACAAATACGGTGTGCTATACACTGATATGAAAGATATGATTATAGTAAACCGTAGTTTAGGTATGGTTTTAAATTAGTCTGTTAACTAAATAAGAAGACATTAAGAGTGTTTTAACTATGTCAAACGGGGCGTATTTGCAGTGGTTAGGCTATCACTGAAAAAAATATTCCATTCATTTTGATAATAAATGTTCGTTTAAATCTTAATAACACTTTCATTATTATAGTGACAAATAGTGTTAACATGCATAATAATATTTTTGAATTAAACGAAATATTATTAAAATGATAAACAATGTTTTGTTGAGCTACGTAAATTTAAAAAAAAATTTCGAAATGAAATTGTTTTATCAAATGTATAATATAATTTTAAATAAATTTATCAAAATGACAAATTTTTTTCTCCTTGAAAAATTAACCAAAAATTTAAGATTTTAAAATTTATCATAAATTTGATAATATTATTGTTATAATAATTATTTTAAAAGTATGTCTTTTTATTGATATGATAATATTTAGTCGATATAATAAAATGTAAAGTATTTCACTTTTTTTAATTTTTGTTGAATGTTAATTAATTCTTGTAATTTCTAAATATGCTACCGGTCTTACGACACTTTTAAATGTGTTTTTTATTAACACGTAGAAACATTTTAGTATTTACGAACGGTAATTCAACGAAAACCGGCTAATAGACAGAATTCAATTTATTTAATTTTTGTTTTAATTTAATATGTTCCGAAGATTGTAAGAGAATTCAATCCAGTTTCGAACTGATCAGCTTATGATTATGAAAAAATCAATCCTCTCATCAGGCCGCGGCGACTGGACTGACTATACCACAATTTACATTCTATATATACAGAATGTCCTGTGCTTTATGTACTAGCGAATCGTACTAATACAGATAAATTCAATTACAATTTTTTCTTCTTCACGACAATCACATAAGCTGTGAACGCTAATTTTACTTTTTTTAATTTTTGTTGAATGTTAATTAATTCATGTAATTTCTAAATATGCTACCGGTCTTACGACACTTTTAAATGTGTTTTTTATTAACACGTAGAAACATTTTAGTATTTACGAACGGTAATTCAACGAAAACCGGCTAATAGACAGAATTCTATTTATTTAATTTTTTTTAATTTAATATGTTCCGAAGATTGTAAGAGAATTCAATCCAGTTTCGAACTGATGGTATAGTCAGTCCAGTCGCCGCGGCCTGATGAGAGGATTTATTTTTTTATAATCATAAGCTCATCAGTTCGAAACTGGATTGAATTCTCTTACAATCTTCGGAACATATTAAATTAAAAAAAAATAAAGTATTTCGTTGTAATTATAAGCAAAATAAATTATTGATGTTGTCATGGTCCAAAGAGTTTTTTTACTAAATTTTAGCAAATTTTTGGTCTTTGATAACCTCATATAGAAATGTTTTTGGTTAAATATCATGAAATATTGGACTAAACTGTAACCATCGTGTGTTCAAAAAAATCTGAGGTACCACAATTCGGTTTGTATCACAATCGGTTTCCCAAATAAATAAATTCCTCAAAGGCTTAGTATACTGAAATTATAGAAATATTGCGTCTTACGATAACGCTATATTAATAGTTTATATCGTAATGTGAGATTTTATGTTCTGTTTATATGTACTTATTAGGTAACAGAATATGTATAATCTTCGATTCATTTTGAAAATAAATGTTCATTAAATCATGATAATAATTTCATTATTAAAGTGACAAATAATTTTAACATGCATAATTTTTATATTAAAGTAAATATTAATAAATTGATAAACAACTATTGTTGAACTGTGTAAGTTTTGCAAATTCGAAGCGAACAAAAATTTGATTTGAATTTAAAATAAAATTATCATAATAAAAATTTTTCTTATTTAAATATTATATTCGTTCTTGAGCGCCACCCTTATGGCTAAGCCGTTCCACCCTCATTTAGGAAGAATAAATAGTAAGCAGTGCTATACATTCGACGACGTGCACATACTTAATCACAAATCATGTAGGTCAATAATCTACATAAGTAAATGAGGCAACACCTATAAGAAAATCGAGTGATAAATAAAAATTAAAAATCACAAAATATAATTGACCAAAAAAGTTACTATCATGCACCATCGAGGAAACAATGACCATGATTTTTCTTTGGAATCAAAAAATTACAGGATAATTATTTTACGTTTCTCACAACAAAAAGCAAATTTTTCTTCTCTTGAAATTAATTATTATCGAGACGGATCCTTGTAAGAATGTGTAATACTGTTCCATCATGGTGTATGTATATGCAATGCCTATGTATAGTTAATTCGTCAATATGTATTAATATCTGAAAAATTCTAATAAAACATTCTCAATATAATGATATTTAGTAAACAAAATCTGCTGATGTAGATATTTTTTGTCTGGTTTGTTAACATCTTCCAGCATTTTTATGATTATCATTATCGTTGAAAAATTATACAACGAAGTAAATTATAAATTGCCGTTGAAATAAAGCGTTGATATAACTTCAAGAGGAAGAGACAAAGTATATATTTTCGTGACATTAAAATAGAAAATCATTTGGTTCGAATGTGAAAAATACAGTGGCAAATCGTGGAGTTTCTGGCTTTAATAGAACATCTATGATTCTGGCAAAGTTTGGAATAATATGCGCGTTTTTCTTAATGTTACTTAGTTAAATTATCGAATATTTTTTTGCCGTCCTGAAAAGGAAATTTTCACATTCGATAGTTTGCTGTGGTAACGACGATATGTTCGGATGAGATAATATTTTACTAGATATGTGCATCTTGTTGTTTTTCCGTTTATAATTTACCGTTAATTAAATATTGAAAAACAAGATTAAAACAGTGTTTACACTTAAAATTTCATTTTTTCAATTTGAATTTTGGAATGTTTCTTCAAAAATCTATAGTATTTTTGTTCGATAATTGATTTAACACTAAAATATGAGTAAACCTTTAAAGACACTACTATCGCATTTTTTTACGAGAACGGAATGTAGTTTTGTTTTAACTTGCCCAAGCTAAAATAAAAAAGGTTTGGCATTCTTGTAGAATATTCATATTGTCATTGAATTGAATTTTAAGTTTTTATCCTGCGGTAAAACAAAATAGTCAGAGGATCATAAAATTATATTAAATTATTGTATATATTATTCTGGAAAAATCCAATTATTATAATAATTATTGATGCATCTGATAATAAGTATTACAAATGATAATAATTATTATAAATGATAAATATTTATCAACAAACGGATATAAAATAACGGTACTTTTTACTTGACTATCTATTATATTTATTCTTTTTCCTTTGTAATTCGTGTTGATCGGACGTGTAGTTTTGGCTATCGTGTCGTTTTTTTTGCTAATTTTTTTTTAATAACAATAGTAATATGAGTGATTTGTTGAAACTATTGATTCACAATGTAAACATAAATAAAAGTGTAGTTTATGATTATAAAACTGTTGAAAAGTTTGTAGGTGAGTTGTTTAAAAATAATAATTAAAAGGTTTAGTGTGGTTATGTTGGAAAATAAGGTGTTACATTTGTTTTCTGCAAAAAATATGCCCTAACCTCTTTTAAAAAATGTGCGAATTCTTAACCTAGTTAAAGAGTTTTATTTTGTGCTTTGTGAAAAGTATTGTATAGTTTCCATTAGAAATCATGATTTGTTGGATTAATTTTTTGCGCGTCTCCGAGAAAAAAATTTCAAACTGTTTGCAATTTTTCGTATAATACTTTATCAAAATGATAAAATTTGATACTTTTATACCTGTAGCTCCTTTTTAGATAAACACGCGGTTTTTAAGGTTAAGTACAATTTCGCTCGATTTTTTAAAAATTAATTTATTATTTTATTATATAATTATTATACATAATATGTTTTTATTAATTTCTTTTAGAAAACTCAACTGATCAACAAGCGCTTTGTGAAATTAGTTATCCGTATTTAAATTATTTTTTCTCAAAGTTTGTTTAATATTCCAGTCGGTGTTCTAATGACGATTTTCAAATTAACAAAATATTAATTCCTTCACCAATAAGTTATCATGAAATGCAGCCAGTAAACAAAAATTTAATAACACACGATTCTTGACAAAATATGAAAATATGAAGCTAGCCCTGAAATAACTGAAGAAGCCGCAAATCAAGTTTTACAACTTCTAGAAAACTGGGGATTTAGGTTTTTACATCAACTATTTTGTAAAATATATTTTCTTATTGATCAAACAATCTTCTTATTAAAATTGTTCATCCTATTAACTTTTTTTTTATTTATCTCTTTCTCTTTTTAGCTGAACGGATAGATATCGAGGCTCCTAAAATAATAACTACGAAACATTTATTAAATTTGTATTCCCATGGTGAAATGCAATTGGGAATATCAATTAGATTTGACACACACTTGAAAATCTTATCTTGGCAGATAAGGCAATGTTCAACCATTTCTTCTGAATCTACAATGACTGGTGATGAAGTTTCAAAAAAAGATGTTTCCTGGTCCTTCATTTTGCGGGATTCTCCTAAGGGCCGTTTGATTCTGAAATATTACAATACTCATGATAAATTAAATGATCCATATAAGACATCTATATTAGATATTATAAACAATTTTTTAATTTAAAATGAAATACAAATGTCAAGTGACTTAACGAATAACATATCCCAGCAATTCATTGATGAATTTCCAAAAGAACACTTAGTAAGTTGAATAACATGTTAAATATGAATAAATAAATAAAGTTAAATTTTATGTTATTGTAATGCAGAACATGTATTACAATAAGCAACTTGGAAAACCAGCAATCTCTAAAGTGTCAGCCAAATATTATAACGCCCAAAGAAATCTTAAAAGTTGTGGAATTTTTGTAAAGCGGCTTTATGAGTCGCGTTCCTCGAAAGAAAAGAAGGTAAGAAATGAATAAGTTTAAGTTTAGGTGATTTTTCAAAAATTGTATTTATACGTATGTCATTAACTCGTACCTAATCCAAAACCATTTTCTTCAATATTAGAACCAGAAGTGAATCATCAAGAAAGTTTAAGAGAAATAATGAATGATAACTGCAGTTTCGCTGAATTGGAACTTCATTGGGTTGTCACCAAAATTTATAGAGCCTCGGATATTGCCAGCATTGAAGAGCAAATTGTAATGAAGTAATAGAGAAATGGCCTCATTATAAAAAGCCCTTAGTATATAAATTAGTAAGATTTTTCCTACGCGGTTTTGAATTATGATTAATCTGATTTTGTTATTGCTAATGAAATATATTTTTAACATTTTAGATAGATATCGATTTTAAAAAACTATATCCAAATGCCGGAGATTTTTCAGATTGTTTTGAAGCATTTAGTCATAAAATTTTACCGATTTTG
Organism: Tipula vernalis; assembly: GCA_958295665.1. Classification (NCBI taxonomy): domain Eukaryota; kingdom Metazoa; phylum Arthropoda; class Insecta; order Diptera; family Tipulidae; genus Tipula; species Tipula vernalis. Next base: position 311,756,615 of record OY282558.1, on the reverse strand, counting down.
CCCAACAAAATCAAAGATAGCCACAACAAAAAGATATTGGAAAACATTACAAAAAGTAGTTGCACATCTGAAAGTAAGGTCGACTTTATTATTTAAAATAATATTAAATTAATAAATAATTTAACGCTGTATTGCTTTAGTAAATTTATAAAATACAACAACAATTGCGTTGAGTAAATCCAGAAATAATTTAGCTAAATTATTTTTAGATGTTTGCAATGTAATAGTTATAATTTCTTTGAAATCTCTTTTGGATTTACCAAAATAATACAGCAAATTTGGGCATTTTACCCAAGTAGATTTGGGCATTTTACCCAATACATAAGTACCTACCTGTAATCCAAAAAGATAATGGAAGAATACCTCAAAAATTGTCGGTAACGTACATATTCGTAATACAATTATTTGCAGCACATTTGCCCGATAAAAAAAATGCTAAGTAATTAATATGAGCCATTGAAAGTACGAGTTCATGAAAGGCTGTTTTATTTGATTTTGTCTTTCAAATGCGCTTGTTATTGAACTTTTTTGGCGCAATAACGAAAAGAAAATTATACGGCATTTTGGTTTTTTACGTGTATTGCGTTTAATAATATAACTTCCAATACTTGATTGCGAAATTTTTCCATTTACGTTTCCATTATTGGAGCCTTTCAATAAATAAAAACATCCTACAAATTCAAAGAAAAAATTCTTATATAGAATATTATGCAGAATATTTTCTTGCACAGAAAATAACCTAATTTTTCTGGGGAATTTTTTTCATAATTCCTGGGGTTTTCTATGCATTGAGGTCTAATTGCTCAACGCCATACTGAATTAACTGAACTGAAGTCAGTTAATTAATTTTATTTTTAGGTATTTCAGACGCTAAATAAATAGGAATATTATACCTGTTTCACAACTTAATACCGCCAGTTACAAAAGATGCATGATCATCAACTTCTAGCAAACAGTTCGTAAAGTTTTCGATCAAAGACTCACAAAATTCTCTGTATGTCTTCGGGGAGACCGTGGCTGAGGTTGAAGAAATCATCAATAAAAAATTTCAACAGAACTTGCCTGTGCAACCCTTTATTATAGTAATAGGAATTATATAGGAACCTAAAGAATTGATCGTATATTTTGTTGAAATAAAGTACAAATTGCCATTAGTACTTAAGTCAATTGACTGCTGTTTTAAAATATCCAATTTTTTTAATATGCAATATCCAAACCAGTCCATATTATATTGGAATTTTTTGCAACACACATAATCACAACTTTTAACAAATATCATCCATCCATCAGTGCATTAGTAAAAAACTAATTGAATAAAAAATTCAATCTGATATTATAGTTATTATTATTACTGTCGATATTATTTCCTAAATATTTAGAATTTATTTGGTTTTAGTTTTCATTATTTAATGGTAAAATTCATTTTTTTTTTTTAAATTTTTTTGTTAAGAATTTAATGCAGAGTGGTACATTGGTATAACTCTTTGGGCCTTCAGCCAAAATTACGGAGAGGGGGGAAGATATTTCTACTTTTTTTTCAGTAGATATATTATGAGCGATTGGCCTCTGTATTTTTCTGATTTACCAAATCGAAAATATTGGGATTGCCATGAACAATTAATATATTTGTCTATAAAAAATGCCGAAAAATTAAAATTTTTTTGTATATAAAATGTTCGTAGTACTAATATTAATTTTTATTTTAAAAAGTTTAAACATTAAACATTATTGTTATAGTCTTGCAATCTATAAACTGGAATAAATCCTGGAAATATTATCTTTGCAATATATTTCTTTATAATTAATATAAATACTAAAAATTTAGACATTTTTATTAGTTTTTAATTTTTAAAAAAACTTTTAATTAATTTAAATAATAATTACAACTGAAATTCTTTCTAATATGAAAAGAGAATTATTAAAATTGATACCGTATAAACAAAAATGAAATGAAATATTTGCACTATTCAAATGAAAACACTAATTTTCTGTAAATGTATAAATATATATTAAAAAAACTGAATTTCAAATAAAAACCGCTAAAAACTAAAAATTTAACTGTTTCATTTTCTTTTCATCTGAAGTTCGGAAAATTATCGAAGGCCATAGGAAATTATATAATGTGTATTATATGTAATATATATATATATATATATATAGGTATATATATATATATATATATATATATATATATATATATATATATATATATATAGATATATATATATATATATATATATATATATATATATATATATATATATATATATATATATATATATATATATATATATATATATATATATATATATATATATATATATATATATATATATATATATATATATATATATATATATATATATATATATATATATATATATAATCAATAAAAATATTTTCAAATAGAAAATATTTTTTGGATAATAAATATTCATTTTGTTAAAAATTTTCATCAAAACGTATTATCACACAGAAGATTTATCATTAAAATATATTTTCTAATTGTTAATTAAAGCGTAATAAAAATTACCAACTCAATAAACATTTCTGATGGGATATTATAAAATGGAAGATATATCATTGAATTTTATTTTCTATTTGAAAATATTACTTTCAAACCATTTATCAGTATGATATAAAATTTTCATTATGAAAGGATTATGTTTTTGAAAAATTAATGAAAACATTATTATTATGAAAATTAATTATCAGTTTGATTATAATATTATATAATTGATAATATAATTTGATAGTTAATTTTAATAAAATATTATTCATTTCATAATTAAAAAATACAAAAAATATTTGTTTTCTATTATATTGATAGATATTCTCTATCGGCGCTATATAAATAATGAAATTATTAAATGAATATTGATTTAACTCAATAAGAATGAACATTTTTTTCAGTTCAATCACTGGAATCACTACCCTTGTATACAGAAATATCTCAATGAGTATCCGGGACAGCACACTTACACTGGCTAGTGCCTCGTTGGATTGGGGTGGGTATTTTCTCGGAAACCTCATTGAGACTTAGAAAAGTGCTGATAATAAAATTATAAATATAATTACATTACATAGTAACACTGGGCTTTCTTCATACGGGCATGCAAATGATCCTGAACTCAAACATCTGTTAACTTCATCTATCCTCTCACATTAATGGTTTATGCCACCATATTAACTAAATTAGTACACAGAGTGAATTTTAATTTTTAACTTAAACATTTTATTATAGAAAATAGAAACTACTACATGAGTGAACAATAATCACCAATTGTATAAAATTATGATAAAAATAGAGTTTTTGTTTTCTTATTAAATTAATTTAACGATAATTTCAAAATATTTAATATTAATTAGAATTTAATAAATATATTTCCATATAGCTTTTAATAATATGAATTTTACCTTATCAATTCCGGATCCTGGCGAAGAAGCGCTTTACACCATTCACACATAACGTAACAATAAAATCTAAATTATTTTACAACATTGTTACTCAATTAGGTTATTTTAAATACAATAAAGAAATTTAATTTTTATATAATTTTTCACTTGAAAATTGTCGTTCAACCTCTAACACATCCATTATTGATGACACGGTACCAGTTAACACAAATCATGTTCTCGGTGATATTACGATACCTAATTTAGCGGATGTAGTAACTATACTGAAAGGCATACAAAGTCAACTGGACTCATTAAAAAATTCGGTAAATTTCTTATGCCACTCACTGGATGATATGAAACTCACCATAGCTAAACTGTCCAAGAATGCTAAATGTTCTATCCAGAGACTTGAGCTTCTTGAACAAAAAGCCGAAGCGCAGGCCGAACAAATCAACACTATGGAAGCTCTATTAGATCGTCTTATACTCAAGAGGTAAATAAGAACAATATTATTTTATGTGGTATTCCACCAAACTGTGAAGACATTCCGAGTATAATATATAACTTAACTCGGTGTTGCAATCACAAAGGAGGATTTAATATCTACCAAACAGATGTCACATATTAAACAAACAACATCATTATTAAAAAATGCATTTATTTTAACACTTAAAACAGTTGAACTTAAACATATGTTAGTGAATTCGTTTCGATAAAGGAAAACAATATTCTTTCACGAGCTGGCAACTGACTATTCCACAGCACTTCAGAATCAGAAGATATTTTTATTACACCATCTTACGAAATTCCAGTCATGATTATAAAAATTGTTAAAAATAAACTCAATCTCAAATATCTATGGTGTAAAAACAATATTATATTTACCTACGGGAAAAAGCTGATTCAAGGATTTATCAAATTGATAAATTTCATAAATTTCATCATCCATCCGATTCATCTAGTATTAGGACACCAAAATCACCAAGGGCTGCTGCTTCCGTTACACAGGAAACGGTTTAATACACATCTACAATTAATTAAGCATCATCACACTTACATCAAACAACTACATTTGCACTATATGTTATTTCTGTCCTTCAGTCTTTTATCAATATTTTTAGTTTTAATGCATGGACTTTTTTTATTTGTTTTCCACATTTTATATTATGTCCACGTTCAGCTTTTCATATTTTTGTATTCAAAATTTTTTTTACATACTTTTAAAGTTTTCTTTCTTATATATCACTTTAGATTTTCTAATCAGTTTTTATTGAATGACTTTTAAATCTTTAAAAGCAAAATGTTTTAACAATTATTTTTCAAATATTGATGATTTCTCATTGGATCATGTTGATATGAATCTTTCTTCCAAAAGCCTGTGTGCACTTTAATTTAATATTTGGGGCATGAATGAACTAAGTAAGTTTGACGATTTACTAAATTTCATTGATAGTTTACATTTACATACTGAGATTCATTTGATAGTTATAACCGAAACATTTATTAAAAGCTCAAATATATTCTCCTTTAATATTAAAAATTTCTCAAACGTCTTCTTTTGTAGAGATGACAGGTCTGGGGGAGGAATTGCGATGTTCATCAGGGAAGATATTCGCTATAATATCCTACACTCAGAAAAAACAGTGGTGCGTGTTTTACTTAAACGGTATAGTAACACAAAAATCGTGAATTTAACATATTTTTTAATCAAATTTACTTCTGCAAAGCACAGATTATCCAAGTAAAATTTAGTTATGCTATGTCAATAAAGCAAAATTTAATATGTAAAATTTACTACGAAAAATTTACTTTAGTTTTATTAAAATTGATTATAGGCAAATGTAATGATAGCTTACACGGAAACAAAATTTCAAAGAAAAAATTTCAATTCACCCGACAGCTAGTTATATTTACTTAACAATTAGGTAAAATTCACTGAAATTAAAATTTTAAAAATTTGTTGTTGGAAATCATCAAATTTACTTACTGCTTAAGAAAAGCTTAGCTTAGAAAATCGCTGGTTTAACATAACAAGCCATCTAAATTTCCATGAAATGGGACTAAAATGAAGGTAGCGGTTCTGTTTGTATTGAAGATTCTGGTGGCTAGTGTTAAAACCTAAATAAGATGAACAAAATACATGTTTTTACTCTGTAAACTTTTCTATGTGATACACTATGCGTAAAAATATAATACTCCATTAGTATAACATAGTAGCGATTTATTCTATTAATGTTGTAATTCAAATCATTAGGCACTTTCGAATGGGATGAATTAACAGAGTTAGCTGGATTAACTGAATCAAGTGAAGTGAATTGAGTGTTCGATTCACAACTCTTCGCTTCAGTTAAATATTAAGCAACTGAGATATCTGAATATGTATTTTGCTCGTGTAGTTAATTCAGTTATTTTGTTTTTGTTGTATATATATATACAACAATATTTGGTATACAAATTATAAATTTACCATTAATGCTTTATCAACATCTGTAAACTTCGACATGATTATAGATAGATTGTATATTTGTATTTTTAACAATTTTTAATATATTTAATTTTTATTTTTAACAAAAACTAAATTTAAAACTATTTTTTTGTTGACATTTATCTGAAGTGAGTACCAATCGAACACCCAATTCACTTCAGTAGCTCAATTATTTAAATAGCAACTGAATTGTCTAAATAGTAACTCAATTCTAATTCAGTTAATTCACATGAATCGAAAGTGCCTATTGTAATTAACAGTTTACACAATACAATTATTGTTGATACATAATTGTGTTACCAATACAACGTTAATATATGACCAAGAAAATGGTAACATAACCAACAATTAAAACTAGCATAAAGATGTTAAATCTGGGTGAGTAATTTACCCATTTATTCAACTGTAATTAAGCAATTTATGATCCCGCACAAATAAAATTTCAAATCAATAACTTATTTGTGTTAACGATAAAATTAACACTCAAGCACGTCTCATCTCACGAGGCTCTACGAGCTGGTTTACTGTGATCAACATTTTGTAATAGTATTTCATAATCGATAGGTTTTGTGCCTACGCTAATTGCTTGCTCGTGTGTTGCATACAACTGACAATTGCCACCGATTTAGGGGCGGCAGCGATTATTTTATTTTTAATGACCACCCTAATACTCGTTTATATTTATATATTTCTTTTTGGTATGTACCTACTTATCTTTAATTATCTTATTTTTCAATATAGATAAATTTAACAAGGAAATTTTAAAAATGATTGCTGCATTGGTTCCGCCGCCTGTTAAATCTAGAACTGGGAAAAAAGAACTTATGAGGTACACGATTAGAGATAGTCAGAGTTCTTTTCTTTTAAAAGCCGAGACTTTAGGGGAAATGCACGTAAAAATTGATGAACTAAAGAAAGAATATTTAAAGCTAAATACTAAGCTGCAGCCTTTTTTAGTAGTATTTGGCGTAGGCGACACTCTTCAATTTAGTACAATCATCGATGCATATACCTATCTCTCTGGGAGTTTTCTAGAAGCACTTGATACAACGTTTAAAGTATATCAAGTTTTCAATTTAAAATACCCGACAGCTTCTTATAATTTATGGCTGTTTATTCAGCAATATTTTTATAAATTATATACTTCATATGACCAGAAGATACCTGCTGTGAGTACGCTCATATCAGACTTAGAAAACAGATCTTAAATAGTTATTGTTTAAGTTTTTATGTTTTTTAAATTTGTTATTTAAGATCTTGGATTATTTATTTATTTTATATTATATGATTTCAATGCAATATTATATATTTACAGACGTAATTTATGTACTTGTTGTACGATAAGCTAGATTTTGCTTTACTTAAGATTACTATTGAATTTTATTTAGTATATTGCATATTTGGATATATTATTAATTAAGTATATTGGATATATAATGTTTAAATATTCTTCGTTATTGTTATTTTATAACCGATTACAACGCTGTTTTTAGTATGAATTGCCATTGGGTAAAATTCACAATAGTGTTGTTTACGTATTTGACAGTTGAAATTTAAATATCTGAGAAGTAAATACCTATGTGCAGCCATGTCAAACTTACATGTTGTTTAGTAAAATTTACAATTTAAATAGTGGTGCTTTTTACAAATCCAACACTTTAGATTTTTCTTAAAGGTATTGTAAAAGGAGCTTGTCTACCTAACTACTTCTACATAGCCACATGTAAATTAAGTTGCTGAATAGTTAACCAAAACTATGTTAATTTTAGTTACCAATATTTATATTATTTACTTTTCACCTATGCATTTTTTAGATTAAAGATATGTGAAGTTTACATAAAAAAAAAAAACATTTTACGAAGCATTTAGTAATTTTTACTTTTCAATTTTTGTGAAATTTGCTTAGGGCTAGGTTGGCTCAATTCGTACTTAATTTTCCGTAAAAATTTGTTACATTTTCAGTAAAATAGGCTATATGAGTGTAAACACTGACGATGGGACCTTGCCGTTCCAGTTCATTTGTATTCAACTCTCGGGGTTTAATCCAATTAATGTTTGTAGGATCTATAGGCCACCTGGTTCTGATACTACTTATTTTTCAGAAATCTTGGATCAACTTCTATGTAGCAACAATTCCAACTCTGACTCTATTATAGTAGGAGATTTGAATATAACAAATTAATAAAAAATTAAAACTAATTTCTGAGTACAATTCCACCTTATTAAGTCATGGTAAATGATTGTTACTAACACATTTGCTACCAGACTAGTAAGTGGTAATATCTTGGCTCATGCTATTTGCAGTTTTCTTAATATAGAACGAGTTTTTAACTCAACAATTGAATCTGATATCAGTGATCAAAGTTTTATTTTTTCAAAATTCGTGTTTATACCGAAATACATAAATAAGGAATTAGAAAAGAAAACGGTAAGTTATGACAGAGTGAATCAATACTTCGATGAATTTTCATTTTCAACCACATTTGATATTCACAACCCTGATTCATCCCTTAAATTAATCTTTAGAAAATATAATGAGTTAGTTGGTAAATTTTCGAAGTCTAAACAAGTACAGGTGAAAATGAAAAATGCTAGTATTTGTCCCTGGATGAATCTAGATCTTTGGAATCTAATAAAAGAAAAAAATCGCACACTCTAAAGGTTTAAACAAAGCACAAACAACTCTGCGTTAAAGGACAGACTAGATTTACTCAATAAAAAGATCAAATCTAAAAAATACTATGAAAAAAAATTATATTTCAAAAACTTGTTTAATAATTTAAATCAAAAGAAAGTATGGAATCAAATAAATCAATTCATAAAGCATATATACTAAAGCGGATATCCACTCTATTGTACAAAATGATGTCGAATACAAAGACCTTCCCAGTATTGTAAATATATTCAATAGCCATTTTGTAAATGTTGGCAACATCCTCTCTTCTACAAGTAATGGTAACACTGAGTTATACAATCTGCACAATAACAGCTCGAATTCATTTTTTTTTGCGCCCAATCTCCGTTACGGAAACATATAATATAATTAATAATTTAGACAATAATAAGGGTGGTGGGTATGGTAATATTCATTATACTGTTATAAAACGTAACTCAGCATTCTTTTCTCAAATATTGACGGATTTATTCAATGTAGTGTTTGAAACCGGCATTTACCCTGATTGTTTGAAGATTGCAAAAGTGACACCAATATTTAAATCAGGAGACTGCAAAGCTGCTAGTAACTACCGACCAATTTCTGTCTTGTCTGTGTTTGGCAAAATACTTGAAAAATTAATTGCAACTCGCCTGACAGAATATCTAAACGCTTTAGATTTTTTTTACTGTCATCAATATGGTTTTAGACAGGGGTCTGGCACAGATACCGCTTTAATTGAGATTACTGATCTGATTTACCGAGCTTTCGATAATCAGGAGTATATATGTGGTCTAATTTTAGATCTGCATAAAGCGTTTGACTGCATTGATCATCGTCTATACTTCTTAATAAGTTGTATTGCTATGGCTTTCGGGGCTTGGCTTATAATCTTTTGATGAGTTATCTTCAAAATCGTAAACAATTTGTGGCTGTAGATGGTGTAATTAGTAGCACTCTAACTATTAATTGCGGCGTCCCTCAGGGTAGTGTACTTGACCTTTTTCTATTTCTGATTTTCATAAATGATATATCACACCTACCTCTGGCTGGGAAAATTAGAATGCTTGCTGATGATACCGCAATATTCTATAATTCCAAAGATTGCTCCCAAGCCATGACACACATGGAAAACGACGTTACTGTACTTATAGAATATTTCAATGTAAATAAAATATCTGTAAACCTCAACAAAACCAAATTTATTATCTTTCAATCCCCATTCCTCCCTCATTTTGATTTCCAAGCCTTGCAAGTTTCAAATGGTATTATCGGGGGAGTTGATAAACTCAGCTATCTTAGAGTTTTACTTGATAAGCATATGTCTTGGAATGTGTTCATTCATACGTTGAGTTTAAAAGTCAGTCCGTTTATTTATTTGATTAAGAAGCTTGCTTCGTTTGTTCCACAACATATTCTAAAAATGATTTATTCTTCATTTATTCACACAAGGTTCTATTTTGCGATTGCTTGTTTTGGTCATATTGAAAAATCAAAGATAAAAAGGTTGCAAATTTTACAAAACAAAAGCTGCAAAGCTATCTGTAGGTTTCCCTCCGTTGAGCTGTATAAGAATGTAACTGAAGGAATCCTGCCAATAAACACATTATTCCAATTTCATGTCACTATACTATATAGGTATAAATGTTTGCGGTTATCGTCAACGCTATCAAACATTTAGTTTCAGTATGTAAATCATAGCCATACAACCCGTCGTTCTAATCTTTTAAAATGTTATAAAATCAAAACTGAATTTGGTAAAAAATCCATATCGTACTTTGGTCCATATGTATATAACCATTTACCGACTGTTATTACTAGATCTGTGAATATTCACAATTTCAAGAAAACTTTAAATACGTTTTTGGCTGAACTGGTCGAAGATTATCTTTAACGCGACATATTATCTGTATCTTTTAAATTTGTTTATTCACCTTATTTTAATATTTTATTTTCATTATTTTATATTTTTATATATTTAACTTGCAGTTTATTATTAAATTGTTATTTTATACCTTGTACATTATTTCTGCCTAATTTTTGTTTTACAGAAGAGCTGATTAGCTTTTAAAGGACCATAAATCCATTAGCTATCCGCTCTCCTCAAAACTTTTAGTTTTAGTTTAGTGTTAAAAATTGTTAATTTTTAATAAAAAAAAAAATAAAAAAAAATGTCTAGCCTTTTCGATATTCACTAAACATATTCATACATATACTTTTTTTTTCTTTGTAATACCAATCTGGTATGAATTTTTATTTTATTTTTATTTTTTTAATGAAAAACACAACACAAATGTTTCACTTGCTGTTGGAAATTACAGCTGATTCAACATGTGTTGGTTTACCGCTGTAATTGTTTTTATGCCTACTTTTTGGTACTTTCAAATTAACAGATGAGCCCGTAAATCTCACGGGATTAAATCCATATAGGCAGCGTTATTATTGAATAGCAATTCTATGGTCCTATAACCAAATATATTATAATGGTGGTTGCTTGGTTTAATAACCATGCGGTCCACTAAAAGAATCAGAAAAATGGGCGAATGATTGCATTAATAAAATTTCACATTAAAAACCACCAAACAAGGGTTTAGTAACTTACATGAATTTTGTATGTACAAACTTTACACTTGTAGTATGAATTTATGAATTTTCAAATTCACTAAATAAATTTCCACCACGTATATATGTCCGCAAAATAATAATTAATTGCTTTGTTGTAGATTGAACCACAAACAGTAGACGAAGAAATTAGAATATTTCTCATGCACCAGCAACCACCAAAAAGAATTACCAAAATTTCGCGACAACAAGAAATGCAATTGTTATGACTTTGTATTGTTATATTATCATTAAACAGGTAATTGTAAACTCTCCATTCTTTTGTAATAATTATTTACTGGTAATGTTCATTATACAGTGAGTCAAATTACCGTCAGTCTAATGAAATCTAACAAGACCATACAGTCGCTCAATTTGCTTTAATACACATTACATCTTGGGGTAGACTCACCCCTGAGATACTCACATCTCTCCGAATTGAGCAGCCCTGGCATTCCAAATACTATCTCGAACTAAGAGGGTTTACTCCCGAATATCTTTTGTGTGGTAGACCCCTAAATTTTTTCCATTCTCATTTTCGATTTCTTAAGCAACTTACGAACCTATTACTTCGAAGGTTATAGTGATTTGCATTTCGAAGACATGCACGTTTCAAATGAGTTAATACAGAATTCGGGACGGTACACAGATTATCGGCCTTAGAGGATACAGCCAGAAAATTATTGTCTAATGTTTCAAAATGTCTTCGTAACTTGTGAATGGAACCATGTTTGATTCGATCTTCTCCAAATACTAAAAAATGAGGCGATCTACTAGTAGACTGATGTACAACGTTGCGCAAGGCACTGGCTATTTCCTGCAAATGAGAATCCCAGTCCTTGTGATTTTCCTTGACATAAGCTCGAATTGCTGTCAGTATAGACCTATTTACTCTTTCTGAAGCGTTCGCCTGCGGTGAGTATTTTGGAGTGAAAATATGTTTTACTCCATATTCGGTTAGCAAGTCGGACAACAGTTTGGACTCAAATTGTTTCCTATTATCAGTAAACAATATCTCCGGAACTCCAAAAAACAAAATACGTGATTTTTTAAATAATCAACTACACTTTGTGCTGTTGCAGATCGCACCGCTTTTAATAACACAAATCGTGAAAATGTATCTAACACTATAAGGATGCGCGTATTTGCCCCTTTAGACCAAGGGTATGGCGCAAGAAAATCAAGAAATAAATACTGCCAGGGTCTGTGAACTTAAGCAAAATGCCCCCTGGGTGGTCGGGTAAAGAAATTCGTTGCCTTGCAAGATTTACAAATATTACAGTTTGAAATATAATCTTTGACCTGTTTAGCCATATTTGCCCAGTAAAAATCTCTTTGAAGAAGATCAAGTGTCTTGGAAACCCCTAGATGGGAAGCGCTGGGAGAATTATGCGCTTGTTCAATCAACAGAGACGTCAGTTGCTTAGGAACCGCTAATTTCCATTTGGAAAGATCCGAATCCTGATACGACGTACCATGAGACATATTAATATAAACTTTTCCATTTCTTACAAGCATATTAGGATTTTCCTCCAACGAGGTTATTGTCTTAATTAAGTTTAAATAACTGGAACTTTGAAACTCAGAGGACACTACATCAAGATGGAGTGAGGTGTTAACATCATTTTCATGTATTTGTTTTGGCAATGTTCCATTTTAAAATTATAACCCTGTAAACTTAAGCTCCATCGAGCCAATCTTCCCGACAACTCACGCTGGCTCATCAGGGACTTCAAACTAGCGTGGTCGGTGATCAGAAGACCTAAATTGACACACATAGAGAATCGCTGCCAAACACTCCAGCTCCGTGACGCTATAGTTTTTTTTGGGAGGGTGCCAACTTTTTAGAAAAATATGCAATGGGATGCTCTTCACCCGTTTCGGATTTTTGAAATAATACACTTCCGATACCACTACTACTAGCATCGCATTGCAGGAAGAACGGCTTATTGAAATCTGGATTGGTTAATAGGTACTGGTGCACAAGTTAAAAGTTCTTTTAGTTTCTCAAATGCTTCCTGCGCTCTAGCATTCCAGACCAATTTTGATCCCTTCCTCAACAAATCCGTGATGGGAGCAGTTAAAGATGCATAATGAGGAATAAAACGGCGGTACCAACCAGTCACACCAATGAAGCTTGTAACTTGCTGCACTGTTTTGGGTACAGGATACGTTAAAATGGCTTTTACTTTGTCTGAATTGACATTTAAGCATCCTTCGCCGATAACAAACCTTAAGTTATTCACTTGCTTTAATCCAAATTGGAATTTTTCGACATTAATAGTTAGCCCAGCATTTTTCAGTAATCTGACCACTTCCGTTAAAAGTCCAATATGTTCGTCGAAGCTGAAGTAATCAGCAGATCGTCTAGGTACACGAAAACTCTGTCCTGAAGTTCGTGCGGAATAACACGGTGCATAAGGCATCAATGTAAAATGGTACAGTGGCCTTCCAGGTACTGTAAAGGCTGTATATTCTCGTGAGTCGGGATCCAACGGTATCTGCCAAAAGGCATCTTTGAGATCCAAGGTAGAGATAATTGAAGTTTTTACATGCTGGCGACTCAATAACCCGTCGATCAATGGTAGAGGTTAAGCGTCCTTACAATTAAAAAAAAGACGTTATTTTAGAGGACATTTAAACCTCTGATGTGAGTTATTACTTGGAAGTTGGGATTGCATTACCGGTAAATGGTAACTTGGAAATACGAATGCTGAGATTTGTTTTTTATTCATAATTAAATTTCCCATTTTCCATAATTACACAAGAGGATTAAAATTTAAAACACCAGAACATTATATGTGGCTTTGATTATTACGCTAAAAAATGAAACTAAACTCAGAAACTAAATATTTTTACGATTTTAATTCCTGCGACATTATTTCGCGGGGTCAGTATGCTTCCTACTTTAACTTCAGCTTTACGAATAGCTGTAAGATATGACTTACCATTCGGAATAGTTTGCAAGTGATATTCTGTCGTAAAACCCAAGAAAAAAATTAAATTCAAAAGAACATTATATTTGAGAACAATATAATGATACATGCATGATTTTAGAGGAGCAGCGAATTAGTACTTATATAGAAACAATAAGGTCAACCAAAATGGAATTAATTGTAATGAAACTATACGATTGAACCATAGGAGAGTAGTTTATTAAAATTAAATTTTGTTTCAAACCTATAGCCTATACAAATTCAATTTGCTAGGACCACCTATGCACCTGAAAAAAATTTGCTATTCTTTATTTACAAATACTGATTCTCGTATGTATAAAGTCAAAAATGGATATCTGTCCCGTTTTTTTGGTAAACAAGCGTAAGCAATGTGGATATTTCATAAGTTAAATTGGCCATTGCCTTGCTAATGTTTAAAAATTTGTCATGTGAAATATATTTATTTGGCTGTTTGGTAAAGTTTTCATATGCAATATCAAATATCAGATATACTAAGAAAAATTAACGAAAAGACATTGCTAATTTTACTTAGCAATTAACAAAATTTACCCTACCTCTTTATCAAATTAAGGTGTCAGGTAAGTAATAAAATATAGAAATAGATAGCAAGTTTTAGGAAAATGTTATATTTATGCGAAGATAACTTCACCTAAAGCAATGGTAATTTTACTAAAGCAGTTAAGTAAATGTTGCCCTGTTTATTGTAAAACTTGACAATCCATAGATAAATCCACTAAAAATATGCGCATTTTACTTAGTTATTACGTGAATTTTATGTTGTTTGAATGTAAATATTAATTTACCGTTTATATTCAAAATTTATTTTAGTTCAACAGGTTTTCAGTGTATTAGGCATTTGTATAAAGTTTGCGTTTCAACAGAGATGTTGAATAGTGAATATTTAAATTTAATAAAGAATATTTTTTGATAACAAGTTTTATTTCCAGAAATATTTCATTTAGAAAAAATTATATGGACGATATTAACTGCTTCGCAAAATTTCTAGTTAACGGAAAATATGCACGTGTAGATCATTAGTGTAATAAAAACTTTAATTTAATTTTAAATAATATAGGAAAATGTTTTACTCGACCAGAACTATGCAAATATCGATAATGCATCAAATGTATTAGGAAATATTTTACAAAATGCTCAGCCGCTGGATGAAGAGCCTTACCACATTAATAATAATACACCAACAGAGATCGAACAAATCCGACCGTCAGTCTCATCGGAGACAGATAAACGTAATAATTTAGAAAATCAGCAAAATGAATTTATAAATTTATTGGAGTCATGGGGGATGGGGTGTTAAACGGGTATTATAAGGAACCAACTAATACGTTTACGATACCTACTGATATTCGATGTATATTAAGTTCAGATTCTCAAAGTTTCACTCCACCTACTTCTAAAGAACTAACTGGTAGCATTAATGGTGAGTAAATGTATATGGTAAATTTATTTCTGTTTTATTGAAATTTATTTGACTGTGTTTGAAAATTTTTGTTGGTAGACTGTCAAGAACATCCTCAAACAAACAGAAATCGGTCGGATAATCCTGGATTATTTTTATAGAAATAAATTTACTGAAGATTCTCGCTTATTGTAGAATATTATACAATTATTAAAAATATAAAACCATTAACAATAAAAATTGAAAACATTTTTGAGGAAATTGTTCAATGTTTTCCATGAGAAAATTTGGTAAGTTTGATTTTTGTGCTAATAAAATACAATAATTAATCATATTTATTTAATAATTTTCAGTTCAGTTATTTTGTAAGACTGGGACATTATCTACTAATAGGGAAACTCTACAATAAATTTTCGTACAAAAAACGTAAATTGATAAATTTCAATAAAGCACAGGAAACTTCTATTTCATCAAAGAAAATCCAACAACCTAAAATAAATTCTTCAGGTATTATTCAATTATTGATATATATTGAAATTTAATATTTGAATTTTTGTTACATTTCAGACGGTCAAATCTTCAGCATAGCGAATTTCAACCTAAATTAAGCTGAACTTCAAAATATAAGAACCCCTCGAGATTTATAGTGTTGGATAAATAGCAAGTGAGTTCTAAAAATCGGGTTAACGAAATTATAGAAAATAATTATTCATCACTTTTAGAAAACCAACGAACAATAAATCCATCATAAACCTAAAATTAAAGAATTGAAATTATGTATAGTTTATAATTTAATTACCCTTATTTATTAATGTACAAATTTAATTCGTAAACAAACCAATCAACGTAACAGTGCTTCCGTATTGTTGTTGACAATAATGAAACAGCTGTCAAACACCAAAAGCCTTGAATTAAAACTTATAATAGACTATAGATTATACCACTTAATGCTCTGCTAAAGAGAGTGCGTTTATTGTATTAGGTATTTGTTATAATTATTTCTGTTATAATTAGTAATTAGTTGAAATTTAGCTTTCCTTTTAAGTACTATTTATCTAGCAAAAACCATAAATTGTACATAACTATAAGCAATATTTATAGCAAACATTTTGTAGTCAAAATTTCTTAAAATATCTGCCCTTTTTCCTAAAACCGTTGAATTGAATGGATCATCTATCAATAAAAAATAAAATAAGCAAGAATAACGTATTCATTTTGCTAAATTTGGATAACTTGAGAACTAGGACAACTAAAACAATTTATTTCAAAAATCATTCGTTCATATACTTGAAGAATGTCCGCTTTACAAACATCCGTTTGGCCCAGATTTGACATGATTTAAATGCCTGGTAGTTAATTCAAATTTTAATTGATGTATTCTTACAGATAAATATTTATTTGACAATATTCTCAAATCATCAAACAATTTATTCCAAATGGAATGGAAAAAAATCCATCAGTAATGTTAACCCATGTAAAGCAGCAAAAATATAAGAGATCGTTTGTAGAAATGTCTAAAAAATTGGATGAAGTAAATGAAGGTTTGTATATAATGAAAACTAAAAACATATAAGCATACACGCAACAAATACACACACTCACACTAATATATATCGAAAAATCGGGGTTCATTCTTTACAGCACTTTAAAAAGAATATGACACTCGGGCATAAGGTACACTACGGCATATTTCAAAACGGGATATTTCAATATGACATATACAGTAAAAAACGTATTGTATTTTTGTTGTAAAAACATTTTCCCTAATAAAAATGACCATCTATATGGCGCATACAAACGTGGGCACACGGGAATCCTGTGATAAGCATAAAACGGCAAATTTCATAACAACGGATGCGATAATTCGACAATTGGGGTGGAGATGAAATCTAAAATTATTTTTATTATTATAGAATTTTCCTTCACTTAATAAAATAAAATAAACAAAATATGCTGTTTTCAAACATGCAGTAGTGTACTATAACATTAGGTATATCGTATTAGATTGCTGTAGTGTACCATAAACCTCGTTGTACCATAGGCCGTACTGAGATACATTATTTTGTCACAAAAATCACAAATAAAATAAATTTTTGTTTATTCGGTTTTCTGTTATTATTAGATTCATAAAATATGGAGATTTTAAAAGCGCTTAGCGCAATTATTCCACCATCAGAAAGATGCAAAAATAATGCTGGTAATAAGAAGATGATAAAGTTGTCAATGAAAGACAGCGAGAAATGCTTTCTGATGTCCACCGAAACCATAGCTGAGATGCTCATAGAAATTGGCAAACTTCAAAAATGTTGTCAAAACGAACGTAGCAAATTACAACCATTAATAATATTAGTCGGTTAAAAAGTCGAAGCGGTTCTATTTATGATATTTGTGGATGGATATAAATACATGGTGTGCGGTAGCTTTCTAGAAGCAATTGACCTCAGTTGTAAAATGCACCAACTGTTCAAGTTTGAGTATCCAGAGTCCTGCTATAACGTATAGTTTTTTATTCAGATATATTTTTATTATATTAAGATGGAGTACGACAAAATAGTACCATCAGTAATGTGTTTGATTTCTGAATTCAAACACTTCATTTTAAGTGCAAATTTAGAAAAACATTTAGAAGGAAGTGATTTACCGATAAATCGGTAAATCGATCAAATTTTTACCATTTACCGGCCAATGACAATTTCGGTAAATCTTCTTTTAACTTTTTTGAAGAAACTGAAACGTGCATGATATCAATTTATTTTTAAAATAATTAATTTAGGGCGGAATAAAATCATATTTTCTGCGAAATTATTTAATTTTCCAAATATTCATAGGGTAAAGTCGGATGATATAGGTCGTGAACTTTTATTGTTTTGGGAATACCTAACAAATAATGCTGTTTTTAGAACGAAACAAAATTAAGTCTGTAAAAATAAAAATTAAAATTTGTTCTGAAATATCATTTCACACTCGGGTATATGGATAATATGTTACACCGCTTAAGGTGATATGGCACATTAACGTTTATTTATATTTTGCTTGCCGCATTTGTTGCATGCATTCATGAAAAAGGTACAAGGATCGTGTGACCACATATTATTACATAATATGCTCCGAATCCAGTTGTCCTTATTAGAAGTTGAAATATAATCCTCTCCACATCCAGCACAAATAGTCTGTTCAAAGTCCTCCAAGCCATCTGATTCGTAAACTAATGGTATAACAATATATCTTAAAATGATTAAGAATCTTCTATCTTCTTTGCGTTTCTTTTGAACTTTTGCGGTTTTACTTGTGTTTGTTGTTTTGCGCTTTATTGATTTTAATTTTAGTGTTTTGATATTATCTAGCACACGAGTTTTTTGCTTTCTAGAATTAATTATTTTATCCAAGGAAATTGTCGGTATTGGTGCTATTAACATTTTAGAGTCTAACATTTTTGTAGGAGTGTCGCTGATATTCATATTATCAATCCTTTTAAAATCAGGCTGTCGATTTTTCTCGTCGAAGTCCACCACCGTGCATTTTCAGCAAAATTTCCAACTTTAGGCATTATTTTGCTGATTATTATGGAAGACTCTGACGAAATTATCAAATGCTGTGTTTCTATTAAATGTGTTTCCACGCCTTGTTGCTATTGTTCAACGTTATTAACGCGCATGTGAATAAATGCGTAATCCATAATCCATCCGGATGTTCATAATTTTCTAAATTGTAAACGAAAATTTTTTCTGTTTGGATTGTTTTCTATAAGCAAATTGTATGCCGCATATTGCGTAACGGCTTTAAAAATTGTGTGCTACGTAGCGGCAAATACAATATAATCATTTTGTTTGCTGCAGTGAACTCCAACATATTGGCGTTGCTGCAATGTGACGAATGACCGCCCAATATAACTAAAACTTTTCCTTGAGGTTTTCTTGGAAAGAAATGTTGTTTAAGTGTAAAAAAACATCTGAATTAACATAGGCAGATTTACCACTAATGTAGGTACATCACCGAATCTGGAAACATGCCATCTTCACATTCGGTTTTCTTGGTTTTACCTTTAAAAAAGCAGGCTGGAGGCAAAAAAATTCCCTCTGCACTACAGCAAGCAATAAATGAAATTGTGGGCATCTGGCCTCGTCCATGTTGAAAATGTGCCCAGGTTTAACTATTAAAATAAAATTGTTTCCAATGAAATAAATAATCGGATATTTCTTTATGATTCATTTCTTGCGCACGGTTTTGGGACACTCCTTCTGATTTTCTTACAGATAAGTTCGGATTACGCTTCATAAAAGAGTGAACCATACTTTGTCAAATTTATTCGCCCCACGGCAAACTACCTTATCTTCAAACTCGTCACCTAAACAACAAGAAGCTCCCAATGCTGGTTCCGTTTCATTTCTGTTTTTTAGTGGTCTTCTTAATGTAGCTGACGGGATATTGCCGCTTTGAGATCGGATTCTAAGCAAGCAGCCCGTCTGGAGTTATTTTTGTTTTTTTATAAATCGTAGGCATTTCTATAATTAAATTTTTTAAAATAAAGTTCAAATTTTAAAAAATAAGATCACGAAAACCCATGAATATGAAACCAATTTAATGGTGGGGTAAATGGTATATGTACCATACCACCTTCAATGTATCTATACAATATCTCCTTAACATCAAACCCTTACATTTCTATATACAGACAATAAAAATACATAATCACACAATTGATAAAACCGTAAAAAAAATTCTAGAAAATTTAGTAATCTTTTCCTTGTTTAGTTAAATAAAACAAAATATTTTATCCAGCATTACGAGACGTCTTCCGATCGAGGTCTGGTGAATAACTAAACTTTTTGGTAACAAACAAATGTAAAAAGAAAACTGTGCCGTATTTCTCTCTGCGCTACATCACCCGACTTTACCCTATACCATCACAAAAAAATTCTTGTTTTACAAAAGCGGCGAATTTAATTCAAAGAACGTTCCGCATGGTGAAAATATCTCGTCAAAATATATGTATATTGCCAATGAAAGTCAAAATATATGTATATTGCCAAGTATAGTTTGTTAGCACTCGGATGTTCGTTCGACAATTTGACTTTCCTGAACACTATTCAACTGTTTATTTTACTAAAACTATTACTCTTACCAGGGCAAGGACTAGTGCAGATAACGAAGCACGAGATTAATTTGAAATAGGTTGGATTTCCATAAAAAAAAATTATTTCAGTATTTGCAGTCTCTCATTCATTTGTCAAAAAACACAGCAGATTTTTATTTAAATTTGTTTATTAAAATGTACCTGATAAACACACCTGATCCGTATATTATAGAAAACACGGAAGCAGCATTTATCGTAAAAACTTAATTACAAAATCATACCAAATATTGTTGAGACGATTCCCCTCCATCGATTATCAAAAGGGCTACATACCTGCAAGAAAAGAAATGACGAATTAAAATCAAATGTAAAAAAATTTGACAATTGAAATACAGCTTTGTAATTAATAAGGATTTAATCGATGAATAACTAAATTTATAGTTTATAACTAAAACCATACGAATTAGCAAAATTACGTGCAGTGGATCACACTCATATTCGTAAATAAAATATTTTTCAAAATAATTAATTTTAAACAAAAATAATAGCTGCATTTTTTTATTCGACCCCGATAGCTGCTATCGAAGGCCGTCATTTAAAAAGTGAACAATTGAATTAAAAATGATAGTTTGATGTTATATAAATTAAGTTTAATTAGGTAAAGAAAAATGGCGGCTTTCAATAGCAGCGCAGCTAATAAACGCATACTTTTTTCCTAACATATTTTTGAAGTACAATTTTTAACTCTAACTAACGAAATTTTGATAACGATATTATTTAGAAAAAAAGATTTAAATTTATATATTTATTTAAAGCAAAAACAGATGGCACTTTCGTATTCATAAATTTTCTTAGGTGTATATCAATTTTACCCTTATTTATTCCTGTGCTCTTGTTTTACCTTTTTTATCACTCAATACAAAAATAGAAAATGAGACGAAAGCAATATGAAACGTCAAATGAACCAAATGGTTCAAAGAAGTATTTCTTCGGTACGGTACATCATAAAAAGACGATAAATGACCATAAGCTGACGACAAAAATCAACGTTTTATACAATATAGATGCGCACACAGCAACTGTTCGCTGCGTATACTGAAGAAAACTTGATTTAATGGTAGAGTATAAATCGAAAAATAAAATTTTCAGAATAATCGCAAAGTGCTATGCAAACAAAATGCGGGCGGCAAATAGTATGAAGAAAACCAAACAGCGAAATAACAATAAATAATTTACTACATACAGTTAAACAAGGTGGCAGTTCTATGATGTTCAAATGGATCAAATGGAGCAAAGTCTATTGAAATTTACATGAGAGTGCCATTCAAGTAAAGGGATAAAAGTAGATTTTATCTTTTATCAAGGTCACCATCCGAAACATAACGCCTACAATAAACGACGGTTACTCTTTAACTGTTATAAATAAATTTAAATACTACCGCAATTATCTAATGTTAATCCGAATCAAAACCTCTATCCTCTGAAGTGGAGTAATATTGACCCGAAGGTAACGGAAAAATTGATGTGGTTTATTTGTTTATCTGAAACACCCGACATTGCTCAGGCACAACATTTTTATTTCTTTAATTTTTTTTATTATGAATTGAGGTAAACCAGAAAAAGAACGAAAAAAATTAAAACGAGCCCTAATTTCTTAATATATTATAGGGAGTAGTGATGCTACTGTTTACAGATAAGACTGTTAAACTTGACCCACATACTTAACTCGAAAATTAAGTATTGCAGCCAAAAGCAATCCAATGCAAAGTTATTTAAGCTAAAAATAACCTTCTTTTAGGTCACTTTTCGCTGCAATGATGTATTTAAGGGGTATTTATATGGGTCAAGTGTAGTGGTTCTCCCTTTAGACTTGACTTCCGACGTATCTTATTCCCTTTAATTTATAAAGAGGTTTGGGTTCGTTTTAGTTTTTCTTATTCTTTGTCTGGTTTATCTAAATAATGAGGACAAATAATCAAATAGTTTTAATTAAACTTTAATACAACAATAGTTTAACAGACAACTTTTTCCGCACTTTATTTTCCATCAAATTGGTAGGGATGTTTTGTATAGAGAAAAACAAAGTTGAACAGTAATAACCAAGTTGAAGACCATCCAATATAATTTATGGGTCTCTTCAAAAACAAATAACTTTCTAGCTATATACGGAGAACAAAAAATACTAATTTCTTTCCTTTATGGTTGACAATCAGATTGTTGTATTCCATGCTATATATGTTTATAAAACGTACTATATGCATATGGGTTACTCTCTAAGTTGCATTGCAGTAAGCGCAATAGGAATACTTACCATATTCTTTGGCGAATTCCCGTTCTTAATTTATTAAATACTTTATTACTGTTCACTTTCAATCATTTAGAAAATGTGCGTAAAGCGTTATTGTTGTGAAATTATGTGTATTTATTTAATTAGTTAAATAGTTTTGGTTAAAAGTGTTTCTAAAGTATGATCTACAAATATAAACTATAATGGTAAGTCGCAGTGGTATTAATCTAAACTTGATATCAGTGAGTGAAATTTTATAATTTTAAGCAAATAAAATTACAAATTTTTATATCTTATGTGCTTGTCACATCTCAAGATAATTTTCAATTTTAGTTTATTGGTTTTGAAATAACTTTGTACGACACTCACTTTACCATTTTACTATGTTAAAAGTGTTAATTTTGAATTTTTATATTTTTGTGAGATATTTAGAACCACACAAAATAGAATGTCACGTTTACTTTTTTTATATTTTTAATTTAACATCTCTCTTAAGCACGGTGGCATTTTCTTCATATTTGTTGTTTTACATAGCTTTAAGAGTGGTCAAAATGCTATGATATTTTATGACTAATATTATATCAATTTTGCTCAATTTCTTTATAGAAGAACCTATACCGTAAAGTAAATATTTCGATTCACATTTCGTTTAGAGAAATCAAAGAAACAAAACCACAACCTGAACAGACTGTAGCTTGTGCAAGCTCGGTAAGTACGTAATTATTGTAAAAGGTTGTGTATTTATAGAACGGTTTTCTAACTTATTGATTATTCCTCATTTCAGACCAATTTTCGAACTAAAAATTTAAGTATAGAAAATTTGAATAATGTTAATTTAAATTTTTGAAATTAATGTTATATATTAAATATTAATATTAATATACGAATGAGTACTTAACACTTCGGTAAAATCTAATATTTCAAATAGCACAATCAGTAGCACAGTATTGGAAAATACACTTTGTCAAATTGTATATACTTAGCTATATTAATTGGAAATTCTGCTTAAGGTACACGTACCTTTAATAAAATAATCTATACAAACCTGTATTGGAAGTATATAGTACTAATATTATAGCATTGATTACTTTAACAATGAACATATTGTCCTATACAAGTGGTAACCATTCTTTAATATTTTATTAAATGTTACTATCGTCATAGTAACCTTTCTTACTTATTATTTTAGAACTCATTCCGATAATAAGCCACTATTCCGTGGGCTCCTATATTTTATTGCAAAGGTTCCTTACAATTTTTTTCCATGTACTGTGCAGACGGATAGACAGACAGATAAACATTTTAAATATGGTTGTTTATGCTGTCGCATATTATTTCGAAAAATTCGACAGACACTCTAATTTTATTGTATGAATCAATATAAATTTAACAAAATTTTGTCAGATTTAATGGTATAGTTCATAATTTCTTATAGGTTCCTATTACGTACTTTTTAATAATTTTGATATTGCAAATAACATAAATTTGTCGGTGTGACGAATTTAAAATTCCGGCCGCCATTATGTAAATGGAAACATGCTATACGCTTACTTAATCGGCCTTTTCTCCAAGTTTTGACTAACAACAAAAACTGCAACTTCATTTTAACATAGAAGATTAATTCGACTGCGATGGCCAATTTCCAATATTTTTTTGAATTTTTATTCTTCTGGAACTTTTAATAGCAATAAAAATTATTATACAAAACATATGTTATTGCAACAATAAAATAAAAACCAAATGACGTAGAATAAACGATACAAAAATAGTAAAGAGAAGTGGCCATAGTATTTTTGAAACTACTAAATCTATAATGTGACAACACTATAATGTGCAGGCAGACGGACAAATATTTTAAAAACGGTGGGTTATGCTTTTGCAACTCTTAAATCTTTAGAGTTAAAGTGACTAAACTCAACTTTAGGCAAAATCGAAATTTCGTTATTTTAAAAATGTTTCATCAATTTTGGTGTTTCCCCTATTTTCAACTTCTTAGAATAATCCATATCCGACGAACGACCAAGTATGGAAAAAGCATTAAATTGTAAGACTGAAGGTGCAAATTATACATTTTAATAGACAACGAAGGGGACGTTTTGTTTGTAAAGGAAAATGAAACTGATTCTGTATTTCGAAACACTCATTTAGAGGTGCCAACAACATCAACATTTCCTTCATTTTATGATTATCGTGAGAATGTTCAAGAATTACTTGAAGACGAGAAATTTGAAAATACTAGTTATCAACCATCTAACACGTCATATATGATAAAAGTGATCTTGAGGGAATGGGTCTTCAAATAGAAGAACAATTAATCGACGTTGATTTACCGGTAGCCGAACAAGGTGATAGTACGAAAACTTAAACGAAATTAAGGAGAGTCTTGCGTCACGGAAAAAAATAATCTAATTAAAGAACGGGAATTTAAAACAAAAACGGATTGCCGTCGAAAGTGTACAAACAAAATAAGCCAAGAAAAGCAGATGGAAATTTTTGAATATTACTAGATACTTGGACAATACAATCTACGGTTAATGTTCGTTTCTGGCCTAATTGAAGTGAAAAACACTATAACCACAACACTAGCTAAACACAAAATGGCGCCTAGGAATCGAACGTACACTATAGTTCGTAGCATTTAGATGTAAACCTTCAACGAGTACAATTATGTCAAAATTGCTTTCGCACAGTATTGGGTGAGACAAACCGCTGTTTGAAAACTCTTATTAATAAAAAACTGGAATCGGACGTACATAATCTACAGGACAACTGAGAAACCAATACAACTAAATATAAATTAAGTGAAGAAAAGATTCAAGAGATTAAAGACCACAATAATTTGTTTCCCGCTTATGAGAGTCAATACTTCCGTGAGAGATCAGATCAGAAATATCCTCAAGCAGATCTTACATTTATACAATTGGTTTATAAATTTAAGAAGCCCAAGGACACACGTAATAAATGTGACACTTTTGCATCAAAACTCACCTATGTGCCAGAAATAGCAAAAGGCGATATTTAATTCGAACAAAATCTAGTTACAACCGTCGATTTACAACAATGCCTTCCGACGCCCTACCTCCAAACATTCGTTCCTTTTTATAAGAGGCAGTTATGGATATTTAATTTAACTATTCATAACTGCGTTTTGAATGTTCCAAACAATAGCGCGGCGAGGGGGGAACAAAATAGCTTCCTGCATGTTTCAATATCTCGAATACGTACCATCAAATACTAAGCAAACAATGTTTTATTCAGACTCGTGTCTGAACAAAAATTCTTTTGTAGCCACAATGTTTCACATTTTCGTAGAGGACAATATATCTCCATAAGTTTTTGGAACCAGAGGGCGATGTAGACCATGCCACTAACGAGCGAAGAAAGGAAACTACATTGAACGATGAAGAACCTTTTTAAATGCTTAACATTAAGAAACGGGGTATTTGAACAGCTATGTAAGTGATCTGACGTTATGCTAAAGTGAAAAAATATTTATTTATTTTTCATAAATTTTGTATGGGTTCAAACTACTAGATTTTCCGAAATAATTTTCACCACAAACTTACACAAAATAAATTGAGCATGAATGTGCATCGAATTACTTTCATACAGTATTTCCCATGTAATTAACAAAATTATTTTAATCATTTGTTATGCAACAATTAGTAAACTCAAACATAGCGGTGCTTATATTGTACGCTTTTACTTTTTTAAATAACTCCGCAGTGAAATAACTTCCCAAACCATGAATGAAATAAGCCATTGCATAATAAAATAAATCCTCAAATTTAGAAATGCAAATTATTCCCAAAAATAGAATAAATACCCAAAGTAAAAGTGAGACAAACCCAAAAAATCTTATGATTGATTGATTGATTGAAGTGTACGATCAAGACTAAGGTGTCTGGTAAGATTCTGGGTCCACCGTATACCCTTTTACGCAATACAAAACCTAAGGATAGAAAAAGTTTAACAATATTAAAGAATCGACCAAATGAATCATAGTAATATATATGATAAAATAGTTAGCACAAGACTGGAAAGCTGAGTGTGGTTTTTGTAGTATTTCTGAAAATCTAAATCGAAATAAATTAATGATCGCTACATAAAACTTTAAAAACAAAACTAGAAAACTCAAAAAATTATTAAAAGCTCTAAAACAAATTATAAATTAACATCTCAGTACATCAAATTGCATTTTCTGTCTACAATTCCACATTCACTTCCTACTTCAGCTTCCTGGATTTATTTCTAAAAATAAAATCGAAATTAAATTTTAACTGCAAATAAAATGTTTTGTAAAGTGAGGTGTTAAATTTTCAGGTAACTGTTCACAGCCACCTCATGCATGACGCTTCTCGAATATCATAAACCTTTTTTCGTCAAGGTCTCATATCCCAAAATGACAATGGTTTTGAAAAGAAAGCGGACAGTTTAGGCAGAACTACGTGATCGAGTGTTCACATTTAGGAATTGGGAATTTGGTTCACGATACAGTCACACAGTTATCGTCTGCTTAGGCGAGAACCTGGTTAAAGTACCGTTATCGATGTTGTCTACACAGGAGTTTCATTTTCTCAAAAGGTGTTCAACCCCTGCAGCACTAATCCTCAACCTCACACCGACACTGTTTGGTAGTTGTCGTTGAAAAGATAAAAAAAAGAATCATAAACAATAGCTTGACAGTAGGGATAAACAGTTAATCCACTGCACCATATGTCAACCAGACATATGGTTTCTGGTCACCTTTCCCGCCATTAAAACAGTCCAGTAATAACACTTATGGTTTTTAGCAAGCTTAAGCTACAAATACATGAAATATAAAGTACCGCAATACCCTCTACCAAAAACGGTATATATTCATCTGATCTCTGTATCCTAGCTTGTATTATTTCTTATTTAATATATAATTCCATAGATCACATAATAAATTTTGAAATTTAAATTTTTTTTATTTTATCAAAACAAAGATGCAACTTCACCTACTAACAAAGATATGTGAGTACTGTATTGTTGCGTAATTCAAAATTCAAAGACTTTACTGTGGAAATGACAAATTGGTTAAATGCTTTAATAATTGTGGAAATACCATTTGTTATTGCATTGCCCCAGCGATGAATAAGGAAGGATCAATTTATTTTTTCGACTTTTTTATAGACAAATACATTAATTGTTCATAGCAATCCCAATATTTTCGATTTAGTAAATCAGAAAAATAAAGAGGCAAATCCCTCCTAACATAACTACTGCAAAAAAGTGGAAATATCATTCCCCCCTCCCCCTAATTTTGCCCCAAGGCCCAAAGAGTTATACCAATGTATTACTTTGCAAAAATGAGAACCCTCCATGAGTTCTTTATTTTGGTAGTTTGGTTTCGTACTGAAAAGTTGGTCAACTCATCAGGTAGCTACGAACAAACTACAAAAAATCCACTCTAGCCAGGTACATTAAGTATGTTAATAAATATTTTATTAATTAATTACAAACCGTCCATATATAATTGCTTCCGCCCCAAATAAAACTGCTTCATTTCAGAATTACATTCAAATTGGTGGATAAATTATTCCATTGCCGCTTAATATTATATTTTTAGAATCTTTTGCTTTATTATTTAAAACTTTTTATAGTTTCAACGTAAAGTTTAATGATAACGTCTAACGGATTTATGTTTATAAGGTATTTAAATCGGAACCATCCAGCAATTTAATTGAAGCTTTTTCTAGATATAAACAGTAATTTTTTAAAACATAAGATGTTTTTTATTTGTAAAGTCAATAAACATTCAAAATTTTAAAACGCATAGTAAATCACGTGGTTTGGTACATTTAGCGGCCTCTCTAATTACCTTCAAAAGCAACTCAGGAGGACTTTAATTAGCAATTACTTAAGTTTTTCATAACACTTAATATTCCGTCTTCAACTGATAAATCGACCAACAAAAATTTTCTTAATTGGCGAATGGAGATGTTTTAAAATCCTCTTAGCGGACAAAAGTAAAATATGTGAGGATATAACAAACATTTGTTATATGAAGTTGTGTAATTTACATTTTTATTTATGAAAATTCTAATGACTGGAAAATTTAATAATTCCAATATGTAGGTTAAAGTGTGATTTTTGTATCAATTTTAAAATTTATCAAAATTGATGTTAGAAACCAATTGATGATTATATTATATGATAATATAACAATGAATATGATGTGTTATATGATCTAAAAAAGTTGAAGTTTTTGCTGCATATTCTAAATCCTCAGCTAAAATTAATGCTAATTTAAAATTTTCAAACAACCAGTTTGAAAAATGTTATGCGATTCTTCTGTTATACTTTCTGTAAATGTTTTAACGACCCTATAGTTTCAGCATTAGGAAACTTTAAAAATCCAATAATTAGTTTTCTTGCGAATCTTGAGTACATAAACAAAAACCTCAGATTAGCAAAATCAAAAGTTTCCGAGACCATAAAAGGAAACGACAAAAAATTTAAAATATTCCTAAAATTTTCTATTTTAACAAACTTTCAACATTTTAAAAGTTGTTTGGTTTGACTATAAGCAATTATTTTAGTAAAGTAAAATGTCCGATCTCCATTTTCTAAACAATGAAATAAACAAATAAGATAAAAATGAATCTAGTAAATGTTAATATTGTGTGGGATGCTAAACGAAATCTCGGCCTCGGCAAAAAATGTATAAAAACAACAAATTAATTGAAACATCTTTGCACACATATAAAAGCAAATCACCTGTATAATTTACACAACAAACAGCTCCCGATATACAAAATTAACTTACTTCCGCGTGCTGTTAAAATAAAATAAATTTTTTTTTTATGGGTTACACCAATTCAACCAATAACCGGTATAGCTTTATTCGACTTATTTTATCGTAAGCTGATTAAGTCATTATATTCGAGTATGTATTCATACGATTAATCTGATAAGAAAACAAGATAATTTACATAAAAAAAAATGTCCTCAAGGACTATGCATTTGTTGGCCATAGACGTAGTAAAGACAAATCAAAACAATCAATAAAATATTCAATGTGAACATTTATAGATTGTTGCGTGTACCGTAAAAAAAAAGGAACCATTAACCTTTAAATTTCATTTTATTTATATTTTATTACAAATTGTCTTGAAGATTTATCGTATATTGATTCTCCGCAGAGAGTTTAACAACAACCAAGTTTTGTGTTTTGGGTATACACTCGCCTATATTTTACGCTCGTGCCGAACATTTTATTTGAATTTCGTTATTTTTATGTAAGATTAAAAGTGTGGAAAAATTAATAAAAAAATTGTGTTTTAATTGTCTTTTAAAAAATAATAAAAATGATGTTTGTATTTAGGCTTGTATTTTATTATACATATTTCCTTATAATTTATTACAATTTACTATAATAATTGTGGAAATGCGTCCATTATTCGATATTTTTACGATTTTTTATTTTATAATTGCGTTCTTGAGTGCCTGAATTTATTTAATATCAACAGTTGAACAAACAAATGATTTGTTGCTTTTTTTTAAAATAATTAATTAAATAAAATCGCACTTGTGTACTATTTGTATATAATTCAAATTACAAACCAAGTATATAATGTAAGTTCAACGTCTTCTATCAAATGAAATTTTTTAGAATTTTTTTTTTTAAATTTAGACCACTTGAAACGTTATTTATGTTAACAAACAAATTGTGTTGCGGAGGGAAAAGCCAAAAATACTTATTTCTTTGAACTATTTGTATTTTAAAATGAAAACTAATAGGATGGTGGATTAAAAAAAAAACAAATTTAAATAAACATTTCTAAATTTAACATAAAAAAAAACTGTAATCTCAAAAAACAAAATGAGAAGCAGAAAGACATTATCATCATGATAGTTAATTGAAATTTAAATTATTAGTTTTTACGTTCGGGGAACTTTAAAAACAAACCACCATTATACAAACAAATTTTTTTTTTTTTTTTTTAAAGCGAGATATGTCTGTGTTTATCACCTTGTTTGGTGTATGATGGATTCTTTTATGTTTTGTTTTTTTATGTTTATTTAGCCCGACGATTCATCAGAAACACATATGCCCACAATTATTAAATAATTTATGTGGTTTCACACACCGTATACACTGTTGTTTTTTACTTGAAAACTAATTGGCACATACTAAATTAAATTTAACAAAAACAAAAACGAAATCTGACATTTATTTATTTTGAGTTTATATATTATGAATAAAGTTCAACCTCGTCCAAAAAATACGTTTATACTGGCTTAAAATTATATTAATTAAATTTTTTTTTAATAAATTTTGGTAATCAAATACATATATGTCAACAAATATTAAAAACAGAAATATGCTGTTAATTTTTTTTTATATATACACACAAACATATTGTAAAAATTAACGCATCTTTCTTAATTTAAAAATCATCATGGTAATAATCTTAAAAAATTTGCTTACTTTATTTATATTTACAAAGGTATTTGGCGCGGTTTAAAAACCAGATAAAACATAAAAAAAAAGCTTCTTGGGTGGTCTGACAAAAATGCTTGATGATATTTAAATTATATGCTGAAATTTTTATATTACCGTATAATTAAAATTTATTAGTCCTAAAATCAGTAAAAAAAAAAATGAAAACGATGATTTAAATTAGATTTCTTAAAAGATTAAATAATAGAGGTAAACAAGGTATTTATCAAGAAGTGTGATCAAAAATAATAATCTTGAAAACGATATTTATGAATTAATGTTAACCATACAATTTTTAATATATTTTCGCCACCCAATTGTATTATGAAACATATCCAAATAAGAATATTTTTAAGAAACTAAATCAATCGATAATCTTATTACGGTATCCAAAGCGGTGTTTTTCGGTACACTCTAAAAAGTGATTGTAAAATATTACAAAAAAATGATATTTTTCCACCGAAAATTATTGTAAAATACACAACGACATGTAATAATATACTTACGAATTTGGATTTATTCAAAAATGACGTAAATCACTCAATCGTCACAGTTTACACATATAGAATTGCAATTTACTAACAAATTGTGTGAATTATCCACAATTTTCTCGTATTTTATTTACACTGTTAAAGTGATTTACAATTTTTCTGTCCGTTTTTTCTCAAAAATATTTCTCCACACTATTTTTGTGGTAAATAACGCTATGTACAATGTTTTTATCTTTGAAAAGTCAAAACATATTTTGGAAAAATAATTTCGTTCAGGAACGCGTAATAATATCGTGTTTAAAGTTCAAAAACTGAAAGTGCATAAAATAGTAAAATAAAAAATTAACTTTAAATAAATTAAGGATAATTGATATTTATTTGTATCTACCAATGGTAAAAATTAAAATTCTAAAAATTATCGCAATACATAACATCGCAACAAAACATCTAACTGGTTTAGGAAACATAATCTTCTAAATATGGAATTTTTATTTATAGACAATCAAACAAATAACAGTTTGACCAATTGTCAATCAATTGTTTTGAATGTTAGCTGATTGAAAAAGATATACTTAATGCCAAATTGTACTAATGTTGGAATGAATCCATTTAACTTAATTATTTTTTGTAATTTATTTATATTTTTGGTAACTAGATTTTAAATACAGTTTAAGCTCGATTTGTGAAACTTTCAATAAGTGCAAATTCAAGGCAAAGGTCCAGCGAAATGAAAGCCACAAAAATTTTATAATTTTACTTTTAATAATTACAATTATAAAATTCTATTTTTAACAATAATTATTTTTGAATATCGAATGTTGCGAAAACCGAGATTCAACTGTATATAACAATTAACAATAACAACATATGTATGTAGGTATCAGGGTTGCCACCTTTTAGAAATGCCTCACGAGGACACTACAAATAAAAAAATTAGAAATCGAAATAGAAAATAATTTTTAATAATCTTCTAATATACTTTTATTTCAAACATAAAAAAAATTATAATACTTTAATAAAAATAAAATAAATTCAATTGTAAATTAAATTTACTACATTTTCTGACTTATATAACATCATTTTTGGTTTTAAATATATATATATATATATATATATATATATATATATATATATATATATATATATATATATATATATATATATATATATATATATATAAAAAGATTTGTCCTTTTTATTTTTATTATAAAATTCATACTTGACATGAATTTTATAATAAAAATAAAAGGGACAATGCTTATATATATATTATATATATATAATATATATATATATATATATAATATATATATATATATATATTATATAATATATATATATTATATAGTCTATTATAAAAAAATAATAATCATTCTGATTTGATCGGATTTGGAAGAGCCCTATTCCTCTCATCACGCCATTTTATATTCATGACGCTAAATACCCTTTAAACATATGCGGAACTACTAGGTATACTCAAAAAGGAAGAAATAAAATTAAACAAATTTGGGAAAGATCTAGATTTGAGCACATTAGACCATTTCTCAACGCAGCAAAGTTTTTTAAAATCATCTGATAATTTTACGGTATTAAAAATTTTTCTTTCTGAAGCAATTTTGTCAAACAATAAATTAATATTTACGTTATCGAAATCAAAGGACAGCATATTTAAACGACGTTTTAAACAATTATGGACGACATGGCAATAACAGTTTGCTTTTTAGACATACGGATTCAACGATTTCAATTTTTGATATAGAGAATTTTGGTTTCCGAAATTAGAATTTGTGTTGTCTGCGCTGAAAGCTGAAATTTTCTCTAGCGATAAATCTAAGGAATTGAACGATTTTTGTATTGCACTAAACATACCAGCTGCGGTTTCGTCAGCGCTTTCAAAAAAATCTACAAGTTAATTTCAATTCCGTTTTGGATCGTGTAATATTGGATTACTATAGGAAAAAAATTTCTATTTTTGTGATTCGAAGCATCTACTTGTAATGAATAACAAATTTTGTTAGAGATTATTTCTTCTACCATTTCTTTAGGAGATCTTCTACCATTTCTTTAGGAGACAATACTTCTGCCACAATCGCCACGGCTTTGGTTCGGCCGCAATTTACTTTATTTCGAATTTTGGAATCAAAATGTATAGCTTAATTAATTTTAGGCAGTAATCCATCGAACTGTATGATTGGTTGTATTTGATACAATGAAAAATATGGACAAGTTCTGCTGCTGTAGTTAGATCTTCATCGATTGTATCTTTTGTATTGAGAAATTTTGTGATTACATCACTGCAACTGGCAGCCATTAATTTTGTCTGGTGATATTTTGTTCGTTCGTGGTTATTAGAAACTAATATTTCCACACTAAACAAATTACAGTACCCCTTATTACTTGAATTTTTTTTTAACCAACTTTTTAACTACAACCAAGAATCATTAAAGTTCATTCCTCGTTTTATATTATTTTTTCCAGTTTCATTTGAATTTGATGACATAGTTCCTAAAACTAACTAACTAATTACAAAAATTTTCTAAAAATCAAATATTCTTAACATTACTTACGGATAGCTTTGAACTTCAATAAAAAAATGAATTTCTTAATTAGCAGCTGATCGGCTTTAAAACAAAAACACAACAAAAAAAAGAGTTATTCCCGTCGGATATAAAAAGAAATTACTTTCTCATTTAATAAGAATATTTTTGTTTACACCAAACCAAGATGAATTCCATATAATCTGTGAAGTAAGTTACAATCGCTTCCATTAGAGAAATTCATGTCAAATTTTAAGTTGTCAATAAACGAGGATAATAAATCCGCAAATTTTTTACACAAATAGGCAAACAAAAATAATTATGAGTAATTTATAGAATAATGCACGGGGTAATTGTAATTGTATTACAACTAGATGAGAAATTTACATTTAAAAATCGTTTTGTTGCGTTTTTGTTATTTGATTAACTGAGTTTACGGATAACATTTTCATCTGCCTGTGTGAAGGCAGAATATAAAATATATTACAGGTTTATACAAAACCACGAACGATATGTCTGTTTTAATAGTATTGGTTTTGCTTTCATCAAAAAAGCAAGAAAAATAAACTACATAATTTGTTACATTTTTATATCCAATGAACAATATTGGCGGAATTTGATATATATATATATTTATATAATATATATATATATATATATATATATATATATATATATATATATATATATATATATATATATATATATATATTTTATTAAATAAATAATAACAAATATATTGTCCGCTTAAATTTATATTATTAATATTTCCATTTTGGTTGTTTTAATTGATGAGAAATCAAATTTTTTAAACCACGAGGACTTCCCAGTATCGACGAGGACACGAGTACAAAATAGACAAACGAGGAAATTCTACGCCAAACGAGGACGGGGTGGCAACCCTGGTAGGTATACAATAATTTTAGTTATGTTTATGCTATTTATAATAATTTATAATTGGTATAAATAATTTATTAAACTGAAAATAAAATTAATATCTGTTTTACTTAAACTCCCTATTATCAATGTGTGATTCCAACAATTTTGACGACTATTCACTAATAAAAAATCGTGAACAGCATTTAATTTAAATTTACACTATATTGTAGTTAATTTCCCCATTAAAATTATTTTAATTATTACTCGAAAAGACAGCATTTCAAATTTATTTAACTCACTATAGAATGGTATTTTACAGCAGTTTTAGAAGTATAACGTACATTGATTTTTGCAGCATTTAAAACAGTTAGTGTATTGTGAAAAAATCAGTTTTATTTACTGCAAATTTAGTAATTGGGGCCCTTACACAATCATTCCGGGTAGAATCATAAGAGTTTACTAAAATGTGAAATTTTTGTAGCACAAAGGGCCCATTATTCTACAGTGTGTATTGAACGTGTACGTAAATATGTTTCCGTCAAGTTGCTTAACTAAATTAAACTAAAATTAGCTTAAATCAGTAATGATGAAAATTTTGTTATGCTTACTTGATACACATTGTAATCATTGTTTATGTTCGTGAAAGAATGCCTTTAGTAAATTACATTTACATTGATAATCATGTTACGTATACACAAGTATGTACAAAAAATCGAGTAAAGACCAATAATTCTGCTCTTCAATGCATCTTGTTATAGTATATTGTAATTAAATCAAAATAAATCTTTCAGCTCTCCAAAATAATTCAATTGCATTAGAGGATTTTGAAAAAAATTTTTATTGCCATGATGCCATCATCTTAGTAAAAAATTATTTATATGTAAACTGCTATATAACACATACAAATTTTTGTTGAATGTAAACACGAAACAATATCAGGCTATTGACTTAACCCATCAGATTTCAAATGACGACCTTCAAGTAAATGTGACAAACGTATCTCGCTCAGATGCTTGCATTGGACGTGGATTAATTTACACGCCCGAGGTAAACTTATTTTCTGAAAATTAGCTAAAATAAATTCTAAATAACTTTATTGAATAATTTCGTTGTTTAATTAATTTGTTAACTAATACGTTCACTTGCGTCCAGTTGTTTCATGATCATATATAGGCTTATCTGCTCGGAACTGGACATTATTTCACTTACAATTTTCAGAAAATTTAATTCAAAAATTAATTAAACTAAATACAAATTTTGTAATAAATACAAAGGGACATTCTAGGCTGTAAAATCATTCATGATTAGAAAATTCGATTGTTTCCATGTTTAGATACGGTAAGACAAAGTTTTATTCGGCTCTTAAATATTTATTTAATAACTTTTTTAAAATCAGGAAATATTGGTAAATAAAAACGTAATGGTTTTCTCTAAACCAAATTGAACAATGACCGATCAAAAAAAAAAAAAGATTCAGAACATTTGATGAGAGAAGAACAAAAAAACCCCCCGATTTGCACACGACACCGTTAAAAATGTAAGAAGTTGAATTAGTGAAATTAAAATTAAAATCTACCCCTAATTATCGAAGATCGGCTCAACGAAACAAAAATCAGTAATTTATGGGAGAAATATTCTTGTATCTTTGTTTATCCAGATTTGGTAAGTTGACATTTTCATTTATTTTGTTCGATAAGGTGCTGTATAACTTCTCCCTCTCATATAAAGAAACGCAATAATTATTGGAAAAGTGGCCGAAATATCAAGCAGTAATTTTTACAGCTGTTAAAAATTCCAGTAGAAGTATACTGTACACGGAGTTTGATCGAGACAAAGGTACGGATTCCCATTTCCAATTTTATTTGTTTTGTGATTAATGTTATTCGTCTAATTTATTTGCAGATTATGATAGTTGTATATTATTGTTTGATAACCTAATAAGATTACTACCACCATCAGCTGACCGGGAAAAAAAAAGCTATGCGACTACCGATGAACAAGCGGTGGAAACGCTTCTTATATTTAAAAATATATATTGATAAATTATACTTTTGCGTTTTAGAAAATAAGTAATATACGCAGACATTACAGTCTTTTGTTATGCTATGTTTAGACTAGTGATTAGTAATCTCTATTAATTAACAAATCTAGATGTTGTTAAAGTGTGAACAACGGAGATTATGTTAAACCAATTTCAATTATAGATATATGTAGTTTTCGGAGTCACAAGATGCAAACGGTTTTTAATCGTGATTTGCTCTTACAGCCTGAACACCAAAAAAGGCAATCCGGATTACAGATTAACTTGATTAGGGAATCATTAAGCATTTTTTATTGGATTCAAAATTTTTAAAATTAAAATGTTTAGCTTCCAGCTTATGTAACCACCTTTTTAATATATACTCTGGATTAAAGAAACATTCTATTGAATGTAACAAAATGTGCCACTATGTTATAAAAAAATCGGAAGACGCTGTTAAAGTATCAAATTTAACAAAACTCTCTCCGCCAGGTCAAAGAAATAATTAAACTAGCGAAATTAACCAATCTTCATTGCCCTCTCAAATGCACCGTTCATTAACACCTGTGAAATCCGAAAGGGCATCGGTAGACGATTTCATTAAAGAGTTAGATGCTGTGGGGCTGACAGAAACAAGTATGCATTAACAAAATTATGAAAAATACAAATAAATTACTAAAGGCAATATTTCAACCGATGTCATGAGTATTGATCAGAAATATAACACTGTCACTTTAGATAATTGTAATATGATCAGGACTAGCATTGAAGCTATCTTTTCTAAAATTTCAAAATTTAGCTCCAAATTCAATAGAGAAATTAATTTTGAAATAAACCGATTTTATGTATCTCCAAAAAGCATTACTATCAGTCTAAGGTGGGTTCAGAAATACTGCATATTCATCAAAAAAATTTAAGAAATGTTTACTTCAAAATTCGTTTCAATATATTTCTATTTTACAAACTATTTCTACTTTATTTGAAAACCAATACTTTTCTCAAAAATACTTCGAAAATGATCATGATTATTCAGACGAAATTTTGAGAAATTTTTGCTGTGGAAGTGTTCACCGTTCAAATGATTTTTTTCTAAGAAATCCAAACGCCATCCAAGTTCAACTAGCATACATAAAATAGGCGCGATATATTTCTCTATAAGAAACCTTCCACCCAAATATTTATCTGGGTTGGAATCTATATATTTAGTAGCGGTATTTAATCTCAACGATTTAAAATCGGGAGGATCTTTTAACAAAATACTAAAACCAGTTTTTGATTATTTAAAGGCACTTGAAACTAATGATGTGGAAATTCAAGACTCTGTTTTGCGTGGTACTTTGATAACAATATCTCACTTCTGCCGAATATGTGATATCAATACGGATGGTATATCAAAATTCTAACTTTTTTCGATTAAATTGCAATTTTGAGATTTGGAATTTAAATCAAAATTGTCAATATAAACTCTACAGTAATAAAAAAATTTATATATCAATATGGCGTACAGAAATCTGGAATCCAGTAGATCTAAAATATTAGAATTCGACTTTGATTTATGCGGGAAATTCCAAAATTTACATTTTATTGTTTAAAAATTTATAGAGGTATCTGGAATGCATGATTGATTATTTTGGTTTATGATTGATATTCGT
Source organism: Tipula vernalis (assembly GCA_958295665.1). Classification (NCBI taxonomy): domain Eukaryota; kingdom Metazoa; phylum Arthropoda; class Insecta; order Diptera; family Tipulidae; genus Tipula; species Tipula vernalis. The sequence goes on along the minus strand of OY282558.1, from coordinate 311,717,693 downwards.
AGTTTGAAGCTAAAAAGGAATGCTAATTTAAAATTTGTTTCAAAATAAAATTTAAGTAGGAGAGCATCCATTAATTTCCTTTGAATTTTATATCGAATAACCTAAAAAAATATATCAAAATATGCAAAAGCTTATTTTGGAATTTTACTAAAACTTTAAGTGGCTTAAATTTGAAATGAATTTGTTAACCACACGATTTACCCGTTTTTATAAATGGCTAATTAAATCAATAAAATTACCCAAACCAAGTCAAAGAAAAGAAAAGCTCCGAATGATGCGAATATTGAAGCAATCAGAGAGAGTAGTCGAAGTATAACAATTAGGGACAAACTCCCTGTAACAGACATTTACGAGAACAGGCGTTCACTATTGATGGCTGTCGAACAAATAAACAACGCAGCGCCTTCAAATTTCAAATTTAAGCTTTATAAGGTAGGACTTTCGACCATAGTAATTTTTTTCAAAGAATTTCCATCTATACATCTTGTATTTCTGGGACTACTCTCATAGCTATAGGAATGCAATCTTCAACAACGAAGCAAATAAACACCCTATATTTAATATTTATATAAACTGATGCAGCACCGACATACAAAACTTTAGTGAAAAGGACTGTTAGCTTCAACGGCCTACTCTGCTCTCGTTAACAACTTTAATGAAGAGACACGATCATAAATGCGAGAAAGTTTGGTAAAATGAAAACGTATAGCTCCCAAAAATTGGCCATCTCTGATTTATGTGAGACTATGTCAGGCATCGATGAAATAGTATGTCTATGAAATTTGCTTCATATATTTTGTAAACAAAGGTTTTCGTTTATTCCATAAATTTGATCGAATTTTAAAAATTCCTAAGATTTGGGAAGCTATTAAAAAAATTTGCTAACCTCTAAATTGCATTTTCGAAGGCTCTATTATCATCGGTGTGACATACTTACCACTTACTTCAAGGGAAAAGTGTAGTTACAGAAATTAACGGAAAAGTGACGTTTACACAAAAAAGTAGTAAATCAAAACGATTTAATGTAATTATCGTTATATTTTTACTGGTATAAAATAAAAAAGCTCTTTGCACTGTGCACAGCACAGTGCGAATTAGCATGAATCTCACAGATGTTCCCTTATTGTGACTGTATGGGATTTATAGGGGACTTGTGAAATTGTAAACAACGAATGGATGTGCTGATACACTAGGAAAAGTTGGCGACAAATTTTCAAAAGATATGGTGACAACACATATGTAGAGGAAAAATTTGACTTTCATAATGTGTTTGGTGTATTTTAAAAAACAGGGACGGATTATATCGATTTTTTTTAAAAAATGATCAATTTCATACAAAACCACTGATTAAATGCTGCACGACTTTACCAATTAGCACGAATCTCAAAGACCTTTCCATGTTGTGAATATAAAGAATGTGTAGACGATAAAAGGCTTTCTTATCATGTTTGAAATATTTAAAAAAAACCTGGTTGAACTCTGGTAACAAATTTTCCAAAATTATCAATTACTTAAAATGTTGCAGATATGTTCTCATAATATGACTATATAGGATGTATAAAAGATAAAATCAGGTTTTCTTAAAAAATTTGTTTCATTTTTCATTTTCTTTTTAATTTTCGAAAATTACCAATTTCGTAGAAAACGATGGATGGAAGTACTGCCACACTCTGTAAACTAGATAACACGAATCTCAGAGACTTTCCCCTACCGTAACTAGAAAAGATGTATAAAGGATATATAAGATTGTCTTGATGTGTTTGTTGTGCTACTTTAAAAAACAGGGTTGGGCTCTGACGAATTTTTTTCGAAAATTATCAATTTCATATAAACCCTGCCTTATTGTGAATGTATAATATATGAACAGGATAAATAAGGCTTTTCAGATACGTTTGTGTAGCAGCACTTCCATCCATCGTTATCTATTGAATTGATTGTTTTCAAAACTTTGTCGATATAACCCAACCCTGTTTTTTAAATTAGACAAGAAAATTAAGAATGCCCTATTTATCCTCTTGACATCCTATATAGTCACAATATAGCAACATCCTAAAATCTGTTGTCAAACCCAGGCCGGTTTTTTAAATTACAGAAACTTATTAAGAAAGCCATTTATCCACTTTACATCCTGTAGAGTATCAATATGGGAACCTCTCCAAAATTTTTGTTAATTAGCATAGTGGGGCCAGTGCTTCCATATACATGTTTCTAGTGAAATTGTTCAAAGATTTGGCCATAGAACCCAATCGTAATTTTTTTAAATATACGAAGCGCATTAAGATCGTAATTTTTTTAAATATAAGAAGCGCATCATTTTAAAACTTCAAAATCTATACATTTTCTGCCATTTAATTTATACAAGTAAAAAAGTAACGACAATTATACATTAAATTGTTTTGATTTGCCACTTTTTTGATGAGGATACAATAGGTGCTTGCGAGTAGCCCATAAAGATTACTTCTAAAGACCATAACACGAGATAGCGACATGGAGAATTTTAGAAAATTTCACAAATTTTAGAGAAAACAACAACGAATCCAACGCTGTGCGAAAATTGATTGCGTACCTCCCATAAGGATTACTTCTATAGACTATAACTCGAGATAGCGTCATGGAAAATTGTCGAAATCTCAGGAGCCATAGAGAAAACTTCAACGAATCGATGCAGAGATCTTATGGCAAGATACGCCGAACAGATCAGTCCGTATGTCACAGTTTTCAGCTTAAAGTGCTATATCTTGCTACTTGAATCTTCCGCAATACAATTCTCTGGTAATTTTGATGTTTGGTAACTGCTACTTGCCGATGTATTTTTCTCTATATTTGCAACAACCGCTACTTTATTGGATCGTTTTATTTTTTATTTTGTGTGGTTGAATGTGTACGAATATTGATTGGAAATTTCCTATATTATATACAAATTATTGGTCCATGCTCGATTTTGCAGCGCAGTGTAGCCATAGACAAAATTGAAATTATGTGGGAGTATATGAATGATAAATTTCGGAATATTAATTTTTATTAATTATATCAACAGCGATATATACCTTATATATATATATATATATATTATATATATATATATATATATATATATATATATATATATTATATATATATATATATATATATATATATATTATATATATATTATATATATATTATTATATATATTATATATATATATATATATAATATTATATATATATATATATATATATATATATATATATATATATATATAATATATATATATATATATTATATATATATATGTATATTGTAATGTTAATTTTGTTTCAATTTAATTTAATTCAAAGTGGAACGATAGATCGACGAGTCTTGAAGGAAAGACGTATTTTCTCTTGCTGAATGAATTTATTTAATTTAATTTAGTTAAATTTGTTTTTTAATTTAATTATTTTTTTTATTATTTAAATTATTTATTATTATTAATTAATTATTAAATATTATTTTTAAATATTTAAATTAATAATAATTATTATTATTATTTTTTTTTATATTTTTATTATTTATTTTAAGGGAATAAAGATTTTTGTTTTCGTGTGGAGCTTGGTGGAATCGTATGGGATTTTCAAATGCATTTTTTGTGTCGTCTTATGCTGTGTTTCTTATTTCTGATCTACAGTCTGATTGATCTGAGTACTAAAAAGTTGTTTCTTATTTCAGCTCAGATCGATCTGATCAATTTTTTTGGTGTTTCTTATTTTTTGGCGGATTGATTTTTTTTGATTTGTAAAAATATTCCGATTTCTCAGATTAGTTTTTGTTTAGCTACCTTCATAGAGAACTGTCATTCTAATCACTTATTTTTTATTTTTTTTTTTTATGTAAACGTTATTAAAATGGAAATATGTAGAAGGAAATTTTAATTATTATGTGGACGAAGGTCGATAATTTTATTAAATTGAAAATTTTTGAAAGTTGAAAATTGTTTTGATCTGAAAAATCTAAAACCTGTTTCAAATTTCAATCGACCAAATCGATCTGATTTTAGATTTCAAAATCTGTTCGATCTATGGATTTAAATGGGAAGCACAGCATTTGTTTTCAGTTTGTGTGAACGTTTTTGTTTACAAATATGAATAGTTTGATATTAAATATAACGAAATGTAATCTATGAACAATTTTGATTGAAATTAATAATCATTTAATGAGTAATTTTGCATTTTTATTAAAATATTTTTTTCTTAAAGCATCGTCGTTCTTCGTGTTCCTTTAAACATTTGATTTTCATAGTAAAGCTGATCTATGAAGGGGCACGAAGCCTAGCGATGTTTGAGAAAAGAAGTCAATTTACTAAAATGCAAAATTGGGTGTTGAAATTTTATTGAGTTTAGTTAGGGTTGTGTACCAACTGCAGTTCGATATATTTAGTTGGTTAATGATTTGACTTTTTTAGTCTGACGTCATGGCTGTCTAAAATATTAATTTTCATTTTTCCAGATTTATATTAAATTGATAATTAGTTTAATTTTATTGTTAAATATTAATTTTTTATTTTTATTTTTATGTTTTATTTTTTATTTTTTATTTTTAAATCTAGTTGTAAGTATATAGGGATTAATTTATAATTTGTTTCAGAGAAGTTAATTTAATTTTAACTTAACTAATTTATTAGTTTTAATGTGTAATATTTTGTGTTTTATTCATTAGTGTGTATTAATTAATTTAGTTTAAAGAATATTTAAAGGGGTGTCTTCCTTAATATGTTAATAAATAATCCAATTTTCAGAATATAACATAGTTCCAGAATTAATCATTATTATCGGGATTAAATTAATCCTGAGTTTCAGAATTAAATTTTAGCTTGAATCAACCCTCCAGGATCAACAAGTAGTAAACAAGATGTAGTTTAGAATTTGTGTTGTCCTGTGCTAACTATTTTTATTATATAATTACTAACAATTTACTAACTATCGGCTATACCTAGGTGTCTGTAACCGGGCCGTTTCTGTCACTTCTAACTATACTATCCTATCCTTCGGTTTTGTTATGAATGAAAGGGTGCACGGTGGGCCGGCCAGGGGTGGGCATGATGCTGTCATATTTATGTGATATCGCGGGTGGTTGTGCTCTCCTTGTTGTAATTATGCTTAGGTATCTTCAGGAAGGAAAGCATTCACCTGTGTTATAAAGTTGGTGTGACAGTTTAATGACCACATCACTAACACGGGATTTCTTGCTTCATAAGCTTGGCCGTGCATTCAAATCAATCAATCAATCAATTTGCAACAAACGCAACTTAATGTTTGCGAAACCTCGTCAAGATGGCAAACAAATTTACAAGAGCTATCAACAACGCGTAGCTTTTTGGATGTGATGCCTTGTTTAAACACAGCGTGATGAGAGAAATAATATGCCTCGTCTTTTCCACTGACTAATTCACGATCGGAAATGCGTGTCATGTGTTCAAATTTTGAGTTTTCTCCCATAAACTTGGTGTATGAGCTGCACGTCTTGCTTGAATTTGCGTTCCATGGCGATCATTCGAGTTGTCGCTGCCTTTAAACTACTGCCAATATTCTCAAAATTTTCTTTTATAGGTAGTTCGACCATATAACGCCCGTTTACGAATTGATGAGTGTTGGAAAAGTGTTCTTCGCATTTGTCGTGACTGATAGGAGTATCAGCTGAGATTTTTTCCACTTCCCAAAATCGCTGCAATAGTTGATCAATATCTCCGTCATTTTTCTGAATTAGGTAGCAGCACTCAGGCACAGAAGAGCCAGCAACAATCCATCCGAATGTACTATCTATTAAAAGTTTGGCTGCAGTAATCTCCGCCTTTCATGCTCTCTCTTCATCTCATATAAGACGTCAATATCATGGGAATCATGTCGATCGAATTTGGTTCATAAAATCTTGGATCAGCTAGACAAATTCCATTCAGTTGGTCCTCACTGTATTCCTGTAGTATAGTTGCCTGAGAAGGTAGATAATTAGTTAGCTTACTTAATATTAAAGCGTCTACTATTAAAATTTTGGTTGCGTCATATATGGAGCTTAATTTTAGGTTAACCTGTCCCTTAGTTCTGCCTGCTGAAACTGAAGCTAATCCGTTGATGGTGATGTATGCATGGTTGCACTTCAATCCTAATTTCTTAGTAAGTGTATCAGTGATAAACATAGATTCTGATTCCGAATCTAACAAAGCCCGAATGTTATGAATGCTGTCCAGCATATACTTGGTTGAGATAATAACCGTTGGTAATTTTGCTTGCTTATTTCCGCCAACCGCAAACTTTGTGTTTGTGTAATTTTGTAACCCGGAATGTACTGACGAATCATGGTTCGGTGACTTAGAGTTAGCATTTTGCTTACTATAGCAGCGTTTATTGCTGGTTGATGGTGACCTCTGTTGCATTTAAAAAATGTATTCATGCATCATGGTTCGGTGACTTAGAGTTAGCATTTTGCTTACTATAGCAGCGTTTATTGCTGGTTGATGGTGACCTCTGTTGCATTTAAAACATGTATTGTTGATGGGCAGTTGCTTGTGGAATGCCGCACTCTCAAGCAATAGATACACAATTCATGTTTTTTGATAAAGTCTTTTCGAGATTCTAGGCAAGATCTTTGAAATTTGTAGCACTTGTGTAACGGATTTGGCTTATTGCAACACATGCACTGGATCTTTTTGGTTACTATGTGCGATACAGCTTTCCAACGCGTTACATCTTTGATGGAGAAACTTTATGAAATCATGCACGCTTGGCACATCGATGTAAACAGAATATAATGCCCATTGTTCTCGAGATTGGCACTCTGGCCCTAGAGCCTTTAATCCCCTAAGCAGTTCATCCGATGTTTCTGTGAGATTTTTTAAGGACTTCGATGAAGCACAATGAATAAAGGTTTGAATTGTTATGCCTACGATCGTACGTTTCTTGTCGTAGCGTTCTTTCAACTTATCCCATGCTTCTACATAACTGGCATCAGTAACTAACAAATGGTTTATTAGCCGAGCCGCGCTTCATTGAACCAGTCCCTTCAGCAACTGAAACTTGTGAACATGTGATATTGAGTCGTGCTTATGTACAGTTGCCTCGAACATATCCTTAAAAGACGGCCATTGTGTGTACTATCCATTAAACGGTGGAATATTTATTATCGGCAGCTTGATTTCGTTGATTTGACTTTTGTTGCAAGTAAATATTGCTTAAAATGGCATTTAAATCGTCGTTATTAGAGTGTTCAATTGGCATTCGCTTCCTTAATTCACGCCTCAAGGCTGCTTGAGTACTAAAAAACCTGGCTTCGAGGTTTGATATGGGATCAAAAGTAAGTCGTCTTCAATGCCATAAATTTCCTCCCACCATGACTCAAGTTTCTGTAGCCCTGATTTGATCTTTTCAGTCTCTGTCTGGTCATCGATATTATCAACGAATGTGGCCGCCTTAGTAAGAGAATCTAAGACGCGACCACATTTCTGAACAAGCTTGCTTTCGGTAGTCATTTGTGCACAACACCTTAATTCACGATATTAACGGAATGCACAATCACTGTTTTTATAATAGTTCACGTTAGACTGCCTTTTTCGATTTTTATAAGCTTAAAAAAGCTTTAATATTTCACTATTTGCAATACAGTTCACTTTTAAAATAATTAATTCACTTAAAATCAAAGTTCACTTGGTATAGCTTATATTGTTTGTAGATAGTTGATTTGAACCGTTAGAGTGTATATCTGAAGTTGAATCGTTTTTATATGATTTGTCAATAGCTATCGAATGGAAAAATTCCGTTTATGTTTCTCGTGGGAAATCTCGGAAAATTCGACTTCCCAAAAATCATTACAAAATTTGTATAAAATCAGCCTCTAGAGTATTATGTCTGGAGATGAGTTACATTGATGTGTACTTATCAATAGCTACCGCAGCAAAAAAAATTCAGTTCAAGTTTCATGTGGGAAATTTTGGATTAACAAAGAACATAGAAATATACAAGACGTTTTGATTTGCGTCGTCTTTCTCTGGTCCAAATTAACAATGAAAATCGAGGTTTTCGTGCATTTACTGTATGTATCATGATATTTTTTTATCATTTTTGCCCGATTTATATACCTAGTTTAAAAACCGCGAATGGATGATTTTGATATAATGAACGAAAGATATTTAAAAATAAATTACTCAATGGAATGAAACTGAAATATTTTAATTTTGAACATATAATTCAGTTTCATTATCTATGAAGAATTTTAGGCTGCACAAAAAATATTTTTAATTTAAAACTTTTATAGCAATATTAGGCTTAGGACAATAATTTGCCATAAAACTTTATTCTTCCTATATTTGCGTACATATAGCCATCCCTAATTTCGGTTTTTTTTTTCTTTTTTTGTTGGATATAGCTATCTAATAAAAAATTGTTACAATTTTATCTAAAAACTTTCTTCATCATGATTTTGAAAATATTTCAAAAATTTCAACAAAAATTGCTAAATAAATTGATTAGAAAAAAAAAGGAAGCAACACAAAAAATAAAACTAAAAAAAATAAGAAATGGGAGGAGAAATACAATTTCTTGTTCCTTGTCTTCTTTCATTTTATGACGGTTCTAAATAATATACTTTATTTATAGTTTAAAAATAAAAACAAATTCACCTTTTTTTCTCGACTTGGTACTCTTCGATATACTTATGGTATGTAATATCCACAAAACTCTTCTGGAATGAAAAATAACGTTTCATGTATAGCTCTATAAGTATGTACACATTTAAGTTGTACGAGTATAACCTTTTCAGTTTTAAATTTTTCATTTTGTATCCTGTGTGCTGCTGCTCTTTTAATCAACTAAATTGTTAAATTGAAACAAAATTCATTTCCTTTCTTTAATGTATACCTTTTTATACTTTTCTACTTATTTCTTTTAGATTAATCTTTTAAATTATTATTTTTATTTTGCCTTGGATGCGAGCGAACACAAATCGAACGAATGAAAAAAAAAAAACTTGTTTTCATCCTATAAGCGCCTTAAAACAATAATTTGCTGATTGATTTGACCGTTTTTCTAGAGTACATCTACACACCTTTCTGTGTATTATTTATATACACTGTTTGATTTTTAATTTTTGATAAGACGTACATACAAAAGGTACAAATAAAATAAGAAATGCTCTATATATTTATAAGACGGTAATGAAGTAAATTTGATTTGTCTTTTATTAGTAGTATTTGAACAGAATTTCATAATTTCCGGTTTCTCGCACTGCACCATAAATAAAACATCTACATATCATAATAGCCATCCTACTTAAAACGAAAATGAAAATATGTAATTTTTTAAATTGAATAGTGTTAAAATAATTACTGTTACATCATTTAAAAATAACTTAAGTCTTTAGCCTTTATATTCCTTTAACAACGCCAAGCACAAAAAAAAAACGAATCATAAAATTTTATGAAGATTTAACTGTTTTACAACCTTGCACGAGTTTATTATAATTTATTTATGTTATGTTTTTTAACCCTTTCTGGTGTTGGAAGCAATTTATTTTTTCATTGTTCTCACATAACATAATAAAAATATGAAATCCTTGAGGATTGATTTAATAAAAAAAAACCAAATTTGTTTTTAAATTATAGAATCTTTCTTGGAAAAACAAAATTTAATTATAACAAATTTTCTGTTTGTGTGCGGTTTTAACAAATTTGTTGTTATGGTTATTAAAATTTATAATATGTTGAAGAAAATGAAAAGTAGAAATAACAGTTTTTTTTTAGACCTTGAAACTTACCCAAGAATGTTTATCTTATTGTGATTAGTTTGTAAATTATATACCAAATGTTGGTTAGAAGAAAAATGGTATGGGTTAACAGTTATATACTTAGCTAACATTTAAACATTGCATTACAAATTGGATACATATTGATTGTTGATTTTTTATGGTTTTTTATAACTGTAAACTGTGTGCTATTCTAAATTATTTCTAGAAGTTTATGTTAACAATATTTATGGTGTAATAATTATTTGTATGCAAAATGGAATGCAATGAAAGTTGCTCGATTTATATGTTCGTTATCTGTCACTGGTAATTTATTAGCTAACCGTATTTCATCAAAAAAACATGACACCGATTATTTTTTCTTACACATAACAAAGAAATATAAGTTGTGGCTTTTAATTATAATCTCTTAGTTAAAAATATTTTGTTCCATTTAATAATTTTAAAGGCTGTGGGCTCAGTGATTAAATTAAAAGCTTAAACCTAAACTTTTTTTTATAATTCGTTAAAATATTGTGCAACAACGATTTTGTACATACATTTCAATTTCGGATAGTACAAGTTTGTATAGCGAAATTCAGTGAATTCTAATGGAATTTACTTAAAATATCTTTACAACGAAGACTATGCAATTTGCATTGGAGATATCGATCGGGTGTTAGTAAACAATGTTCATTTAACAAAACGTGATAGAATCCGTGAGGAAGAACCAAAATTGTTGTTCAAAGTATTCGCGATACTCCGTTGGAATGCGATAAACATACACACTTAGAAATTTTGCGTCGATTTTCGATGCAACTTTTGTATCGAGCCATATACGATCCAGTCCTGAATCGAATTTAGATACAAAGCTAACATCGTTCATATTTACGATGTAACTCCATTTAAAACCAATGCAAAAATACGATGCCAAAAACGTGGTAAATTTTTTCTTATGCGATGCAATTTGTACCTAAAATGGAATAATTTAATGTAACTTACATCAAAAACATATTCAGTGAAAAAATTATTTTATAATTATAGTTGCCATTCATCGAAATATTTCGGCATTCGAAATAGAATCGCTTTCGGATTCCCAAGATATTATAATTCCTAAAGAAAGTTTCGTCGAGATTGTGGAACAATTTTATCAAGAAAGTAATTTCTTCATCAAAATAAATATTAAAAAGAATTCGGAAATTGGGACACCAGTAGTGAAACAGAATTGTATAATTGGAAGTAGCATTTATATATCTTCAAATGTAACTATGTTTTTTATATATTATATAATATTATGTATTTGATTACTGGATTTGTCACCAAACATTAGTATATTTAGTATACCAAACATTTTATTGGGATAATGCCACTTTTTGTTAATTTGATTAGTGTGTTATATAGTATCTGAACATGCTTTATGCTGTGCATACTTTATTTTAAACTGAAGTACAAAAGTTTCACTTCATTTGGTGCATGAATTAATTGTAATAATTCGTCAAAAATTAATTTTTTGAAATAAAAGAAGTTAAAAAGTAAAACATAATTTGAACTTTGTCGACTTCAATCTGCAGGAGCTGGAAACATACATCTTGGAATCCCAAAGCGGGTTTACTTTAAGTAAAAAATTGTGTACATCTATAAAATTGCAAGGTCTTTCTGATATGGAAAGGAGAGCTATCGTAAGGGAAAGTGTGGATTTACTGGTGAAAAAATATAGCCACCATCCAGAACCCATTTATATTGAGTCTTTAGCCCAAGCAATGATCGAATTGTTCCCACAACTAAAATCAACACATGAAAATGAAATCGTAAGAAACTAACCAATTCATTTTAAACCATTTTTTTATATTTAATCTAACAATTGGTCAAGATTTCAAAACAATAAACAACCTATTAAATAAGTAACAGATTATTTTTAACCTAAATTACTTCCTCTTATTAGAAGCTGCTCTATAATAGAAAACAGAACCGAGGATATATACTATCAAGGCTGCAACGACTTCGTAGAAAAATTTATTCAGTAGAGGACGAAGACACAACCACTAGAAAACGGAAATCGAAATATTCTATCGTACTTGAAGAATCAACTACAAATTCGTGCATTAGTTTTGAAGATAGCAAGGATTTCATTATATTGAAAAATGCAAATGTGGTAACTCAAAAGGAATTGATTAAATCTAAATTACAATCAACTTTAAAATTACGTATCCAAACACTAAAATATAATAAGGATATAAAATATTCAATAAGCTTCCCATTTTATTTTACTGCACCTGATCTGGTAAATAAATTTTAAAAATTTTAACATAAACATAATTTTGATTAAAAACTTTGTTAACAGATATCATTTGATTTTGAACTGTGTTATCCTGACGCACAAAATTTTATGTCGAAGTGGACTACTGTTCATCCCCACGTCTTCAAAGTGTATTTGGACCTAAAGGGAGAAACTTATCGAAAAATTCCCCAAATAGAAGGTATATAATCCGCATCAATAGTAATTGTAAAATAATATAAATGAAATCAAATTGATTGATTTTTTATCATCAATTAAAACTTTTCTTTTAACTAATTTTTAGAGGTTTTTATTTAAATTTACAGCAACTCTTAAACTGAACACTAATTCTAAATTTTTTTTTAAATTTTAAGAGTGGACTGAATCATTGAAGCCTACACTCTATTTATTAAATTTATTGCCACAAAATATAGGTGGAGTTTCTTCTTCCAAAAAATCAAGAGCCGGTTTTTCTACAGTAATTAAAAAAATTGTTGTGTTCAAAAATGTAAAATAATAATTCATTAACCCTTAGAATGTGGAAATAATTGTTTATCTTTTCATTTCAGATTAACCTAACCATTGACGAATTAAAGGAATTTAATCCAATTCATCCATATATAATAGCGGTGGGTGAAAACAGATTAGCAATATCATCCTACTATTTATGCGTGGAAGACGAAATTATAATATTACCTCCAAATATTTCAGCAATTGAGGCTTTTGACTACCTTTTTAAAGCTCATTACATATTTAACCAAGATTTTGATTATTCAACAAAAACCTTTTTTAATTTTGTAGCTTCTTATTTTTATAAAATAGAATCGACAGATTCCAAAATTCTAAGAATAAAAGAAATTTATAGTAAATTAGAACTAGAGATAAGTAATCATAATTAACTATAAGACCCTATTATAAGAAACAATAATTTGAAGTTTAAGAGTTTAAGTTAAGTTTAAAAATATGATTTTATTTTGCTTTGTTTGTAGTAAGGAATTTAACAGCTTTAAAAGTTTAGAAATTCATTTAAAATATGTAGAATTTATAAAAGAAAATTCGTTAATGAAATTAAAATGTCTCGTAAATAAAAACTGGCAAAGGTCGTTTATAAGATATCTCTCTTTAAAAAAACATAATGAAATAAGTGAAAATGAAACTCTCAAAACTGAGCAACCACTCTTAACAGAACAGCCTGAAACGTCATTAAATAGTCTGAGATGCATTGATACACACTACTTGAATGACGATAGTTCCAAATCTAAAGAAAATGTTATTTGGGATATATTTGAAAATAGTGTAGGTACATAAAATGTACACTACAATGAATAAATTGGGTTTGCCCGAGGAAACTATTTCAACCATTTTCACCGAAGCTCGAACTGTTGTGAAAAATGCTGTTAAAGTTGTAACCCCTTCGACACATAATCACAGTGCTGAAGCTAAGATAAATAATACTTTAAATAATTTTACTTCGAAATATAGAAGGCAAAAGCTTTTCAGTAAAAATCAGTATTTTACGAAGCCAACTCAAATACCGATCGGTTTCCGTTGGGAGTTACGATTTAATCAGCAATCACGTTCATATAAAAAGGTGCTAGTTCAAAATTTGTTTCAATTTATTCCTATTTCCATGACTATTATAACCATTTTTAAAAACAACCATTTTGCTACTTCATTTAAAGATTTTAATAAATCTCATTCATGTACAGAAGGATTATATACAAATATGTGTTGCGGGGCCGTATTTCAAGCACTAAATTCCAAATATAAATTTAAAAATGTTGTGCTTATTCAGTTATATTATGACGATTTTGAGGTTGCTAAAGTTCTGGGGAGCAAAACCTTAATTCACAAAATTGGCGCTATTTATTTTACAATAGTCAACTGCCCACTACACTTAAAATCTAAATTACAGAACATTTTTTTATTTTCTCTGTTTTTTGTTAATGATTTGCACGGAGATTTTAATTTAAATACGGTATTAAAACCTATAATTGATGACATTAAGCTTTTGGAGGTCGACGGAATTATCGTAGAAAACATATGATTGGAAATTGCGCATTAATATCATTAGCACACGATAACCTTGCAGCTAATGATATGTTAGGATTTACTAAATCGTTCTCCGCGAATTATTTTTGTCGTATATGCACAATGACCAAAAGTATAACGAAGGTAACACCCACAGAAGATCCTGAACTATTACGAACGTCAGACTGTTACGATGTTTTAAAAAATTGGCCACCAGAACATGGCATAAATTTGATTGAAACGAAAGGCATTAATCGAACATCTATTCTAAACGAACTTTTATTTTTTGATACCATCAAAAACTATAGCGTAGATCTCATGCATGATGGTCTAGAGGGCTTTGTTCCCCTTACTCTGAAATATTTGTTCGAGTTTCTCATATCCAAAAAAATCTTATTAAATGTGCAACATTTAAATGATTGTGTATCGTCCTATAATTTTGGTATTATTGATAGAAAATCTAAACCATCCAATATAAATTTGGATAGAAGTAATTTAGGGCAAAATGCTTCTCAAATTTTATGTTTAGCGGTTCATTTTCCATTTATATTTGATCGATTTCATCATTCAAGTCATGACGACTATTGGAGAAGTATAATTACAATGCTCCAAATTTTAACTATTTTATTTTCATATGAAATCACCGAAGGTGATATTAAGAATTTGCAAGACCTTATTTCCCAACATTTACATATTATTTTAAATGTTTTTAATAAAACCCTGACTCCAAAACAACATTTTTTAATATACTATCCGAGAATTATCAGACAAATGGGGCCTATAATTAATATGTGGACAATGCGTTACGAGGGTAAACATCGTTATTTCACCAAAAACGTGAATCCAAATTTTATAAATATATGTCATACATTTGCTCATAGACATCAACAAATGTTAGCAACCTGTTGGTTACAATTTGGCACCGAATTAAATTACAAAACAGAGAAAAAAAGTCAGATAACATTACCAGACTCAAATTACAAAAATTTTCAGGCCCCACTTTATAAATTAACGAATTTTGAAAATGAGTTTCATTACAAAAAGGGGTTTTTCATCCTCAAAGAAAAATTTAGCATTCGTGAAACCATACATTTATATATGATTGAGGAAATATTGGAAAACAAAAACGAAATTTATTGTCATCTTAATGAATATATAGGAATTGTTGATCAATTTTAAGCAAAAAGTTATGAAGCACATTGTTGTTATAATACGAATAATTCATATATTTTAAGTTATAATATTCATAAAATTTAATGTATAAGATGTTTTAATTTGTAATTTCTTAATAGTAGGAGTACTTACTTATAATTGTAATTTTCATTTATATTTAAAATAAATATAATTATCATAATTATTTTGTAATTGTGTATATTATTCGGTAACCAAATCGGTTCGTACAGTACAATTCTTTATACAACGCCGGTTTGGACAGTGAAATCAGTTTTGAGGTTATGTTGCACCTATCAAGGTAATTGGACGCTATTTCCATCGAAATTGTTTTTGACACAATTAACATTGAATTGGTGTTTCCAGTGCAAAATACATTGAACAGATTTTCGACGTAATATTGAATCTTTCATTATTTTATAACGTAAGTTACGTCGAAACTGCAATGGATACATCTTACTTCATATTTCGCTTACTGAAGCAAGTAACTTCGAAAATGTATTCGATACAAACTTTACATCGAATTTCGGTGCAAGTATATGTCGGACGTATATGCGATGCTAATAGAATCGTATATCAAACAAATTTCTAAGTGTGTAAGTTTCTAAGTGTGTTTCTAAGAAATAATTCACAAATTGAAACAATCAATCAAGTTACACAGTCAATTATTGTTGAGTTCAAATGTTGATTTCAATCAGCGCAGACGTGTTTATAAAAATTATAAAAAAAAAATTTTTTTTTTTTTTTTTTTTTTGTTTTTTATATATAGTATATCAAAAATTTTAATTGTTCTTCTTCAAAGGAAGAATTTAATTAAACTCTTACAAGTATATTTATTTTGTTAGTGGACAGTGTAGAGCTTCACTCAATAATAGTGCTGGTGAATGCACATGAGTTAGAGTCTCTAATTCATGAATAAAAGACATTCTTCAACGGAATTGTTATCAATTGGCCTTGATGTAGATCAATCGGTGAAAAAAATCAAATCGTCAATGTCTACCACCACAACAAATAACAACGGTACCTCAATCCCGTTTTCATATAGTATTTCTACCAGTAATAAATTCCAAGGCATTTTACAAGCGGGTAATAAAAACACCATTAATTTGTGCAATAAAAATACAAACACACAAAAAATTCGGAAATTCCCTCCTGTTATTTCAAAGCTAAAATCTTCTGAAATTAGGGTGATTATGAATGACCTTAAAATCTCAAAATACGAGATGAAACTCATGTCAATTGGTTTAAAAGTTTTGGTATACGATCCAAACCACTACACCCTACTGAAGGATAAGTAAAAGGAGAAAAAAGCCGAATTCTTCTCATACACTTTGGATGAGAATAAAACTTCTCGATACATTCTATTTGGTCTACCATCCCTTCCAGTTGATGAAGTCCATCAGTATATCAAAGATACGGGGCTCACTCTGTCAAAATTGTCCAAGGTTGCTTCAAAGGACAGATCTGATGATAGCGCTCGTTTCTTTTCCAAAAAGTACTACATTAAGTCACTTAAGAAATCACAAATATATTGGTAACATTGCGTGTTCATGGGACTTACCTCACAAAAAACCGGAGCGACTCACCCAATGTTTTAATTGCTTCATGTTGGGTCACACATCTTCGAATTGCAATATGATACCAAAGTGTAAATTTTGCAGCCTTACACACCTGCGGATGATGCAGATTGTCCGATCAAAGTACCGAATCTCAATATAAGTGTGCCAATTGCAGTGGAAATCACACAGCCAATTCAGTGTTATGCCCAAAGCGTAATGAATTTCTGCGACTTAGGGATCTTGCCAACCAAAAATATCTTCATAAATATACGAATGAATTTCATGCTTCATCTCATAATTTCCCTGCATTGTCTGGAAAGGCTTCCGTGAACTCAAACTTCGACCAGCCTAATATTATCAGTTCATCTTCATCACAACAATCAATGTCCAGTTTATTCATCAATAATCCATCACCATCTCACCAACAGGCTGCCGGAAATGTAAGTGGTAAATAATTATATAGTGCTAATGAATTGTTGTAAATTTTGGAAAGTGTAATGAATGGTCTCAGGAGGTGTCAAAGCCCAGCCGAACAAGTTCAAGTTATTTTAGAGACTGCCATTAAATATGTCTGTAAATAATAATCTAAAAGTCTCTATTAGGAACGCTCATAGCGTCAACCATAAAAAACACAAGCCTATTTATTTTCTCGACTAATACGATGTAAATGTTATGCTAATCACAGAAACCTTCTTAAAACCGGGGAATTTTTTTAATATCCCTCGATTTCAGATATATAGAAATGATCGTTCAATCCAAATTGGCGGTGGAGTTGCAATTACCATTAAAAACTCAATCAAACACTCAGTTCTCTCTATATTAGCATTGCAAAGTATAGAAAATATATCTATTCTGGTATCCATCCACGCCCAATTTAACATTAAAAATTAGTTGCTGTTATGTTCCGTATTCAAACCATCCAAACTTCAGAAGTGATCTTAGTAGGCTTACCAATTCTAACTCACCTTATTTACTTGGAGGAGATTTTAATTGTCGTCATTCCTATTGGAATTGTAGTAGATCTAACAAGGATGGACGTATTCTCTACGATTTCCTAATGTCCACGTCAAATTGCGCCTTACATTTCCCAGACACTCCTACATTCCATCGTTCTAATGGGTCCATTAGCACACTAGATTTTTATTTGGCTAGCCCCTTGTGCCCCGTTGGCTTCGTTGTAACAAAAAATGAGATGAACTCTGACCATCTCCCTGTTCTGTGTTTCATCAATACAGAAACTTTGCACTCCATCGCGACTTCAAAGACATATAACTACAAACTAGCAGATTGGTCTTCTTTTAGAAACTTTATTGAGATAAATTCTATACCAATTGATTTTGAAGACCTGAATTAAATACATATAAAATTGATGAATCCATACATCAATTCACAGATTGTATTCAACAAGCGGCAGATATCTCTGTTCCCACTACATCTTCATCATCTAAGTATTAACTTATACTCTCGGATGAAGTGCTATCTTTAATCAAACTGCGCAATGTTAGGCGGATACAATGGATGAGAAAACGTGACCCGTTCTTCAAGAATATCGTAAACTATAAATTAGGTTATAAGGCAAAAAATATATGAAATAGTTAACGTTAAATGGCAACATAAACTTGAATGTCTCGTCAAAGGTTCTAAACCTTACTGGCAAGCAATTAAACATGTAAAAAAAAAAATATTCTGCGATTCCACCATTAAACAATCCCCAAGACAATAGCAAAATAATTGTCACTTCAGATAAATTCTTGCCAATTTTTTCCAAAAATCATATGAAATCTCATCTGGTGTTACAGAATCCGTAATATCCGCCAAGATATTCAGTGTATTAGCGATTCCATTGAACTTGATGTGTCTAAGTTTAATGTATCAATTGAAGAGGTTAAATATATTATGAAATCCAGTCGCCTATTCAAAGCTACAGGCCCAGATAAAATTCCAAACATTCTAATAAAACATCTCCCGGAATCGGGGTATGTCTATCTGATCCAATTATTTTCCAGCCGTTTTAAGCTTTCCTATTTTCCCAATTCGTGGAAAACAGCCAAGGTGGTGGCGGTTCTGAAACCTGAAAAACCCCCGTCAGATGTCAATAGCTACCGAGCTATCAATCTACTGGATTGTTTGAGTAAAATTTTTGAATGCGTTATCAAAAACAGGCTCAATGACCACATCGAATCCAATGGAGTGCTAATTCCTCAACAATTTGGTTTTCGTCACCAGCATTCCTCAATACATCAGGTTAACCGTATTATTCAACATGTCAAAGATGAAAGACAGTCAAATAAGTCCACAGGTATGGTGCTTCTGGATCTTGAAAAAGCTTTCGATTCTGTTTGGATTAAGGGACTATTGCATAAACTATTCCAATTAAAATTTCCGTTATTTTTGATCAGAATGCTTAAATCCTACTTTAAAGATAGAAAATTCTACGTACAGATTCTGAATTCGACTTCGTCTTTAATGCATACTTACTCGGGAGTTCCACAAGGTTCTGTGATTAGTCCCATTTTGTTTTGTATTTTTTGAATGATGTTCCTCAGATTAAGGGTTGTGAAATTGCTCTTTTTGCTGACGAGACAGCCGTATATACCTCGGATACTCACTCTCACGATATAATTTTTAGACTAAACACATATTTGAATTTGCTTGCACTTGTAACAATTTCTGAATTGTTAAAAGTTTTAGCTTGGGTATTTGAGTTTTTTTATTGGATTCAATTTTGAGTGGTTTAAATTGGCGGGGTCGTACTATACTATCTTGAGTGTAATTGTTCATTCCAGTTAGACAGTTGATTTTTTTTGTTTGTGTTTAAACAATTTGCCCTCTCCAATATATCTTCCCGTTGGATGAATATTTTTTTTTTAACGGGATGAATATATTGAAATGATAATGAGAAGAAAGAAAAGGGAACAAGAATTTAATTAACGTTTGGTCGGTGATACGAAAAGACACAAAATATAAATGGATAAACCTTATTATTGTCCAACTAAAATCTAAATAAAACAAAATAAAAAAATTCAGTGAAAACGATTGTAGTTTTCACCTTTAGTTTTGGTGTGTGATAAAAAGTACCTTGATCAAACTGAATGATGATGCAGGTATAAGTGGATTATAGTTAATTAATTGCTAATGTGAACATTACTGTGATTGAAATTGAAAGAAACAATAAGTAAATTTAAAAAGGAAAATAACGTGAAAATAAAATTGATATCATGCCGTCCATCTGGTTTTTTTTTTGTGGCTGATCAGTGATGAACTGAGAATTAATAATATTGTTAAAATTGTTAAAAATTAAAATACAAAATAAACTAAATTTGTTAAAAAAGCATAAAATTATAAATTAATAAAATACTGTTTACATAAATAAAAATTAATAAATAAAAGTAAATAATTTTTAAATTTCTGTAATGTTCAAGAATATGAAATAAATAAAATTTATAAAATTTAAAAATTATCAAAGAAAAACCTTTGAGTTTTTTTAATTAAAATCACAATATCCGTATACCTAACAACAATACAGCAACAAATAAATAAGAAAAAAAAAACAAACAGTGAAACTCTCGATGTCCGGTGTATTTTCTCCGGTAAACAAATTCTCGTGGATATATTGGATGCAGTGTTATATTGTTCATACGGTGCGGGCAAAACAAGCAATGGTAGATGACATCATATACTGAAGTGGAATTGGTTACGATTTTTTTTTATTGTAATTATTGTAACAGTTCATCCAGTCAGACCAAAAATCGTAAGTTTTTTTTTTTATATTTATATATTGATTTTTTATTTCACATCACATGGAGGCATTCTAGTATGTCTCTAAATTAAAAGAACCACTATGGTTAACCGGATCAAGCTTAGGGGAGACAAATTTTTATTATTATTAGTATTTCAAACACGAGCAGGGACTAATTGTGATCTACCCACGACCAATTTAAACCGCTTCACGACTGAGCGGGCATAGGTCACAAACCCCTGAAAATGACGTAGTGGTTGATCGCCTGATAAAGGCGGCCAACTGTTACAGATGGCGCCCAAACACATGAGCACATGGATTTGTTTTCTTGAAAGAAAAAGTCATGATTTATAACGGCTTTTGTACCGAATTTAGAATGTCAAAATTCTCCAAATTTGGATTGATTTTATGACTTAGAATATTCGTTGATTACATGACTCATATATACAGCATGCAAACAATTTTTTTTTCAATTAACAGAATTTATTTAAGTACCGGAATCCATGCCTACAATTTTCTTAATTTTATTTTAGTTCATTCAAGTTTTCAAAACGTTATTTGGTTGCTGAATTATATTTTTCCTATATCTACGGACGCGTATTGAATGGATAATTTTAGAGGTCAGCATAATTTTGAACTTGAACATCAATTTTTTTTTGTCTACTCTAGATCAATACTGTTTGCAACATATGATTTTCCTTTTTTGTTTATTTTATAAAGTTGATACTGCGTATAGTTGGAAGGGGTTTGATCTAAGTAGTAATAAAATTCCATCCGTTTAGAGTAATTTCGATTCTGCAAACTCATATTTGTTCCCCAGGTTTGATCCAATGGTTAGCCATAACATTTTTGTTTTGTTTGATCAAGAAACTTAGTTTGGTACTACGAACACATTAAAGTGTACATATATCGATTTTTTTTTTGTTTTTTTATTATATCTCGCAAAGAGATTGAATTTATTATTATTTTTATTTAGAAATTAGTTAGTAATACTAACTTACTTATTTGGTTTAACGTTGAATTATTGTTGCTTTTAATTTTAATTATTGTTTAAAGGGATCGGGCAATTGTTTAAATTTACTTTAGTTTTAGAGAATTTGTGGGTATGGTCTAACATTCATTTTAATTAATTATAAACTATATTTTGAAATTTCTTATAATTAAATTAGTTAGATTAAATATAATTAAATTACTTAACAATATTTAAAATCTTACGTTAGAAACATAATCTTTTCGTTTCATAATTCTCAAGCTTTTCCATAATTTCATAGAAATCATTATTTTTAATAGAATTGTTTTTTTTGTATTGTAAATTTTTTTTTTCCTGAATTTAAATTCATTTTTGGAATTTTCAAAATGGACGCAAACCATTTAAACCCTGACGAGTTCGAAATCGAATGTCTAGTTCGCAAGTTAAAAGACACTCCGCTCGCGAATTTAACGGCGTTACAACAAGCTTTCCAACAAGAAGCGCAACACCACCCTCTTAAACCCGCGCACGCTCATAATGCAGCAAACAAAAGTCCAAGTCGCGAAGTGAAATTATGTACAAATAAATTGATAGAACATCGACGATTTCTTGCGAACATAGCTGATGTCAATAAGGTAAAAGGACAACCTGTAGATATACTTAGGACCAGAATCACTCATGTAATTGAAAGATTACAACGGTTATCAATAAGTAGTCGACGCTACAAGCAGTCTAGCTTAGTCCTAAAGGAAACTGGTCAAAATCTTTTACATAAGTTGGATTCTTTGATTGGGGATAATGCCGATCTTGATAGGACTCTCGCTGTAATTAACGACGAAATTGATCTGCCTCAAGATGAATATATCACTTCTGAAGAAGAACCGGAGTATCCAGATCAGGGCCAAGAAAAGGTAGCACCTTATGTTCCAAAATTATTCCATGAGAAACCTCCAACAGAATTGGAGGATATTTCAACTTTAGCAACGAAGAATGAAAATCTAACGGAAAATCAGCAGCAGCAATCAACACCAAAGGCGAAAACCGTCGAGCGAACTCAAACTACCGATATCCCAGGACAAGTCGCATCTTCACACACGACTCAATCCAATCCATCAGTGAGGTATCAAACCAGTAGTCTCTTATCTAAATGGAACATTTCTTACGATGGTACATCAGACGAATTATCAATCAAAGATTTTTTATTTCGTGTTAGTCATCTCGCAGCTGCATATGCTGTGCCGGAAGCCAAACTTCGTAACGAGATATGTTTGCTTTTAAAAGGAGTGGCTGCCGACTGGTACTGGCTACATATTCGGTTACATCCACAAATTACATGGCATCAGTTAAAATTGGATTTTGAAAAGCGATTTAGAGATCATCGTACCGATTATGACATCCGCCGACTCATAGAAGCACGCAAACAGCGACCAAAGGAGCCTTTCATTGAATTTTATAATGCAATCCAATCTTTAAATCTACAACATTTTGTACCACCACCCGAAACCGAAACATTGCATATGTTAAAACGAAACATGAGGCCGGGCCTACAGAATGCTTTAGCTGCACGTAAAATTGAAAATATTGATGATTTATTGCAAAGTTGCATTGGGCTTGAAGATTCTTGGAAACGCACTCATTGTGAGCCTGAGCTTCTGTGTAATCGTCGATATGTCAATGAGATTGATCAGCAAGAAGAAATGGTTTTTAATTCAAAGGTTGTTTACAATTATGATCATTCCAAAGACATGGCTGCAGTTGAACTTGCTCATTCGCCAAGATATTCAAATGTTCAACATCAAAATAAAACAAGCACACATATAAAAGGCAACGATTCTTCGTTAGCTATCTGCTGGAATTGCCGAAACATTGGACATACTTTTGACGTTTGTACCAAGGAGCGTACAAAATTCTGTTACGGGTGTGGTCGACCAGATATCTTTAAACCAAATTGCTTCCGTTGCAATCCGGGAAACGCGGAATGGAGGAACCACAATTCTGGGAATATGGGGACTCGCAAAATACTTCCCAGACCAACATACAACGAAACAGCCAGCAATACCGACCCCGAGTTGTTGAAATAGAATCGGATATTAATCCTATTCCTTTCAATAATTTCAACTTCCCTTTCAAACCTAGTCATGACTATAATAATCTTTTCGAACATTCGCATATTAACTACAATAAAGTTCATTCTAAAATCAAGTCCCAAAAACAGAAAGATCGCACTAAGAAATATTGGTATCGTAGGAGACAAATGCGTGCTGAGATTAATGAAACTTATCTATTTGATGATGATGATCAACGGCCATATGCTGGCGTTATAATATTGGGTAAGCAATATCGCGGACTTATGGACAGCGGTTCCACCATTACCGCCTTCGGAGCAGGTAGCGAATTCTTCTTAAATAATCCACAATTTACAATCCATTATATTCCATCCAATGTCAAAACAGCCGGAGGAGATTTGAAACGAGTGTTCGGCTATTTGTTAACTACTGTTACCTACGAAAACCAACATCATTCAATGAAAATTTTCATCATTCCAAGTTTAAAACAGCAGCTGTACCTCGGTATAGACTTCTGGAAATTGTTTAATATACTTCCATCTCCGATTTCATCTTCCAAACCAACTATTTCTGAGATTGATGTCAATGTCACGGATCTAGATTGCGACTTCAATAAGCATTCTTTAACATCCGATCAACAAGCATTATTAGATGACACGATCAAGCAATTTCCATCATTCTCAGAACTCGGACTTGGTAAAACCACTAAACTTACTCATTCCATAAAGATCATGGAAGGAACATTGCCTATCAAACAGAGATATTATTCTGTCAGTCCGCCTATTCAAGCCGAACTTTATAAAGAGATTGATCGTATGTTGGCACTTGAGGTGATTGAGGAGTCAGACAGCTCTTGGAGTTCACCGGTCACGTTGGTTCGAAAGCCTGGAAAAGTACGTTTATGCCTCGATGCTCGTAGACTTAATGCGGTTACGGTCAAGGATGCATATCCTCTGCCAATCATTGACGGACTTCTGAGCCGATTAGAACAGACCAGATTCATCTCCAGCATTGATTTAAAAGATGCATTCTGGCAGATCTCGTTGGATCAGAACTCTCGAGACAAGACCGCGTTTGTGATCCCTGGCCGGCCGCTTTACCACTTTACTGTGATGCCTTTTGGGCTTTGTAATGCCCCGCAGACAATGTGCAGATTAATGCATAAGGTGATCTCCAATGAGCTACACGACCAGGTATTTGTGTACTTGGATGACCTCCTCATCACCTCAGGGACCTTCGACGATCACATTCAATTACTAAGAAAGGTCGCAGATCTGTTAAAAGAAGCCAATTTAACCGTGAATTTGGATAAAAGTAAATTTCTTCTAAAAAGCATTCGGTATCTTGGATTTATTGTGTCAGATGGAAATTTACGAGTGGACCACCAAAAGGTTGAAGCCGTTACTAATTTTCCTGCACCAAACACCAGCAAAAAGGTTCGTGGGTTTCTTGGATTAACCGGATGGTATCGTAGATTTATACCCCAGTATGCAACAATCGCCGCCCCTTTGACGGATCTCCTAAAGAAGAACAGGAAATTGGTATGGTTTCCAGAATGTCAACGTGCTTTTGACACATTGAAACACGCTCTTTGCACTGCCCCGGTATTGGTTTATCCAAACTTTCAAAAACCGTTTACTATTCAATGTGATGCGAGCACAGTCGGAGTTGGCAGTGTTTTAACGCAGATCGGTGATGATGGTCAAGAACACCCTATAGCGTATATGTCAAAAAAATTAAATCGTGCGCAACAAAATTATTCCATAACGGAACTGGAATGCTATGCGGCAGTCCTAAGTGTCAAACATTTCCGAGTTTACGTTGAAGGAAGTCACTTCACTATAATCACCGACCATGCGTCGCTTAAATGGCTCATGAACAGTAAGGACCTGAATGGAAGACTAGCTCGATGGAGCTTAAAACTCCAAGCATTTGATTTTTCAATAAGCCATCGAAAAGGGACACTAAATGTAGTTCCAGATAGCTTATCAAGGATGTTTGTTGACGAGGTGAACGTCGCTAATCTAAAGGATATAATATTAAAAGATATGCCTCAATTGGACTTCAATTCGCAGGAATTTGTTTCTACTGAATATGTCGATCTCATACGTACTATTAAAAATTCGCCTAATCCGTTGGAAAATTTTACCGTTGAAGATGGAAAAGTATTTGTCAATATATCTAGACGTCAGGACGACGATTATTCAGATGTGCCACCGTGGAAAGTATATGTGCCGTCGCAACTTAGACCAGGATTAATATACTCAGCACACAATCCACCATCCTCTGGTCATCTAGGAATTAAAAAGACACTGTACCTGCTTCAACGGTATTTTTATTGGCCGAAAATGCCGTTGGACGTACAAGCTTATGTGCGGCAATGTGATACCTGTAAAACATGCAAATCAGTAAACCACATCACACGACCAAAGATGGGTGATCAGGCTCACGTAGAACGGTCCATGCAACGACTGTACATAGATTTCCTAGGTCCTTACCCGTTTTTCAAAAGAGGAAATTGCTATTTATTTGTCGTCCTGGATCATTTTAGCAAATATGTATTCTTCAAGCCCATGCGAAATGCCGTCTCGAAAGAAGTTTGTGATTTCTTAGAAAACGTAATTTTCCTCCAATATTCAGTGCCAGAGTCGATTGTCTCCGATAACGCTCAACAATTTAGTTCTAAACTGTTACACGGCCTTCTCGCTAAATATGGAGTATCGCATATTTACACCCCAAGATACAGCCCACAATCTAATCTATCAGAAAGGGTAAATCGTTCTATTTTGACAGCTATAAGGGCATATATCGATGATGACCACCGTAATTGGGACAGCCATTTGCCTGAAATTCAGCACGCTTTACGCAATGTCATTCATAAATCGACCAAATTTTCGCCACATTTCATTCTATTTGGACAACACTTAATTTCACACGCAACTGAGTATCGACTGCTTCAAGAGTTAAATTTAACTGGTGAACGAGATATTTCACCCCAATGCAAAGCCAATAGAATGAACCGATGTCGAGAACTTATACTTCTGCACCTAAAAAGAGCTTACGATAAAGCATCTCACACGTATAATTTACGAAGTGCCAACCGCGAATTTCAGGAGGGACAAACGGTCTTTGTCAAGAACTACGTTCAAAGTAATGCTGCAAATAAATTTTTCTCCAAATTTGCACGTAAAGCACTTAAGGCTAAGGTCCTCAAAAGAGTGGGCAAAGTGGCTTATGAACTAGAAATAAGTGGCAAAAATATAGGAATATTCCACGCTCATGATATAACCACATAAGTTATGAAACTAGTCGGTGGCAAGAAGGCGCTCTTATTCTTAATGTTACATTTTTTTTTTCTGTCTTGGTTAGCTATTAAAATTTATTTTGTTTTCTTGCCCGGCTTGATTGAGACTCTCAGGGTTACATGGGTACGTCCACACGATTGTAACAATTTCTGAATTGTTAAAAGTTTTAGCTTGGGTATTTGAGTTTTTTTATTGGATTCAATTTTGAGTGGTTTAAATTGGCGGGGTCGTACTATACTATCTTGAGTGTAATTGTTCATTCCAGTTAGACAGTTGATTTTTTTTGTTTGTGTTTAAACAATTTGCCCTCTCCAATATATCTTCCCGTTGGATGAATATTTTTTTTTTAACGGGATGAATATATTGAAATGATAATGAGAAGAAAGAAAAGGGAACAAGAATTTAATTAACGTTTGGTCGGTGATACGAAAAGACACAAAATATAAATGGATAAACCTTATTATTGTCCAACTAAAATCTAAATAAAACAAAATAAAAAAATTCAGTGAAAACGATTGTAGTTTTCACCTTTAGTTTTGGTGTGTGATAAAAAGTACCTTGATCAAACTGAATGATGATGCAGGTATAAGTGGATTATAGTTAATTAATTGCTAATGTGAACATTATTGTGATTGAAATTGAAAGAAACAATAAGTAAATTTAAAAAGGAAAATAACGTGAAAATAAAATTGATATCATGCCGTCCATCTGGTTTTTTTTTTGTGGCTGATCAGTGATGAACTGAGAATTAATAATATTGTTAAAATTGTTAAAAATTAAAATACAAAATAAACTAAATTTGTTAAAAAAGCATAAAATTATAAATTAATAAAATACTGTTTACATAAATAAAAATTAATAAAAAAAGTAAATAATTTTTAAATTTCTGTAATGTTCAAGAATATGAAATAAATAAAATTTATAAAATTTAAAAATTATCAAAGAAAAACCTTTGAGTTTTTTTAATTAAAATCACAATATCCGTATACCTAACAACAATACAGCAACAAATAAATAAGAAAAAAAAAACAAACAGTGAAACTCTCGATGTCCGGTGTATTTTCTCCGGTAAACAAATTCTCGTGGATATATTGGATGCAGTGTTATATTGTTCATACGGTGCGGGCAAAACAAGCAATGGTAGATGACATCATATACTGAAGTGGAATTGGTTACGATTTTTTTTTATTGTAATTATTGTAACAGTTCATCCAGTCAGACCAAAAATCGTAAGTTTTTTTTTTATATTTATATATTGATTTTTTATTTCACATCACATGGAGGCATTCTAGTATGTCTCTAAATTAAAAGAACCACTATGGTTAACCGGATCAAGCTTAGGGGAGACAAATTTTTATTATTATTAGTATTTCAAACACGAGCAGGGACTAATTGTGATCTACCCACGACCAATTTAAACCTCTTCACGACTGAGCGGGCATAGGTCACAAACCCCTGAAAATGACGTAGTGGTTGATCGCCTGATAAAGGCGGCCAACTGTTACACACTCTATTTCAAATAATGGAGTCTTAAGCTTAATGTTAATAAATTTTAAGCTATTTATTTCTCGCGATGTAGATTACCTTCTAAACTTCCCCAGACAAATTAAATCATTAATGGTCACTCATTAAACTGGGAGAAGCAGGTTAAATATCTGGGTATCCTCTTGGATCAAAAAGTCATTTACCAAAATCATCTTAATTTTGTAACCAGTAAAATTTCAAAATTATTTTTTACATTATACCCATTGCTAAATAAAAAAAGGAAATTTTCATTTAATAATAAAATGATACTTTATAAATCAGTAATTCTGAGTGTAATTTTGTATGGTTCACCATTATGGGTGTATGCGGCCAACACTCATATCAAAAAATTACAAGTTATGCCAAATAAGTTCTTAAAACTTATATTGAATGTTCCTAAAAGATATCGCACCAGAAGATTACACTCTGAAACGAATGACAAAATTTTAAAAGAGCTTGCAATTGATCATTACAACAAGTATAATAATAAGCTTCCATTTATTGAAAATACATTGATAACTAATTTACATAATCCTTTACATAATTGTAATTTGTTAAGTTATTTATTAATTTTAAAATTAGATTTAAGTAAAATTAAGTTCATGCTACATCTTGTAACCTTTAAATATATTATCTTTTATAAGGCTTAGGTCACTAGTATATAATTAACCACAAAGTATTCCGTAGCAAAGTTCATGTACTATATCTCGGAAAACGCATTGTAATTTTTGTTTAAATGAATTCATAATAAAGCATATAAAAAAAAAAGTCAATTATTGTAAATTATTGTTTTGTCGTAAACAATTACTAACTATAAAATATAAAGAATGGGGCAGCGACAAGAGAATACAGAAACTCAAATTCATTTTTGCTAATATACATATAACAAATGGATATTATTTATTAACATGATCAGGAATGATTATGATTACCATGAAAAAATAAATAAATCAACGGCCAAGCATTCGAAATTATCATGATTCAAGGATTGATCGACAATTAACACGACTCTGTATTGCATTTTCGTTTTTTAATTGATAAAATAAATCCAAAAAAGGGAAAAGGCAACATAGACTCGACAGCCATAATAGGAGTGAAAATTGGTGAAATCGTCTGCAATCATAGTATATGTAAAATTTGTATAATATATGATCATGCGTTCGAGTATTATTTTTTTCTTTTATTTTTCTTGTCCCTAATGTTTAGATTATTCAATTTTTTCTAAATTTTAAAAATGTCGGCAGGAAGGAAATGTCGGAAATGCACGAGAATGAATGAAAATAATTAGTAACGGAAAATATAGTCGACATTTTTCAAATGTCGGTGTAAATAAAATGCATTTGAAATTTTCCGAAAATGTTGGTAATTCAAAATGTATTTAAATTTTAAATCTCTATTTCAAACATTATAAACATTTTAAATTAGTTTTAAAATTTTCAATATCGTTTTCTTTTAACTGTTTTGCTCTGCATGTATACTGCATTTAATTTTTTATGTCAGAATACCGCATAATATGCTACAACATTTGATTTAATGATGCCTATTTCATCTTCACCCACTACTACAGAACACGGCTCGAGGGACATTAGACTGAAATGAAACTTTAAAAAACAACCTTTATGATGCTAAGCGAGAAAAACTGCAAAAACATAACGAACTTTGGATCATTGGAAGCGGCTGCTGAGAAGTATCCAATTGGAATAGTAATTATTGTTTTCTACGACTAGTAATTTAGTTAAATTGTTTGCAAATTGATATTTCTCCGCACTACTTTTGTTCTGTTAAAAAATATGGGAAACACTTTGGTCCTTAAATACAAAAAAGATGTAAGGTTCTTAATAAAGAAATTACAGAAGTTTATAGAAACGGTGAAATATTATTCGATGAACTACATTCTGTCGGTACGCTTTTACCTCTTCAATTCCAATTTAGAAAAGTATTTGAGCGAGATGATTATTTACTGAAATGTTTAAATAGAATAGAAATTATGTCTGCAACTACTACTACAATTTCAAATTTCTTACAAGCAAAATTGTGGCAAGAAAAAGTCTGAAAATATCCAAACAGTTTTTTAATTCCATACTTCTTATATGTTGATGAATTTGAAATAAACAATCCTTTAGGTTCACACTCGAAACATAAATCAGTGGCGAATTTTTACTATTCCTTCCATATAGCTGAAAATTTTTCTAAATTAGAAAATATATATTTAGCAGCTTCTATTAAAGCAACAGACTTGAAAGAATATGGTAATAAAACAGTAATAGTTTACGAAATTCATCTAATTATAAACATGATGTTCAAGCAAATGAACCAAGTTCTACTGGCATACAGCGGGAATCTGTGTTTAACCAAATTACTACTTTCAGTGTGTCAACGAACTTTGCAGTAGATTTGATGCACGATTTATATGAAGGCATTTGCCTTCCTAGAAAATGACGAAATATGGGGTTTCTTATTAAACCTAATTGATTTAAATGATATTTTACTAAATTATGAATTTTCGGTCACGAACATTTCACTTTTAAAGGAAAAAATTAAAACCCATAACATGGAATACCAGCGACTTTTCAATGATTCTTTAAAACCTAAGTTCCACTTTTTAACACACTATCCCACCATAATAGAAAAATCTGGTCCCCCACAGCATTTTTGGAGCATGAGATATGAAGGCAAACATAGAAAATTTAAACTACATATATGCTAGTTCTACCACATCTAGGAAGCAAGTTTCAATAACACTGGCTAAAAAGTTTCAATTAAAATTTGCCAGTTCTGTATGTAATGACCTTATATCCGAACCTGTTCAGTTTGATCCAAATAATATTGTTGTGAGCAAATATTACGATTATATTTCAAATTATCTTAATATTTGTAATGCGGATTTTCTCTGTGTTTCTAGTATGACATATGATGGAATACTGTTAAAAAACGGGTTCTGTCTCATTGAACATCTATAAAATCCTCGGACTGGTATTAGTTTATTCAACCGATGTCAAAGTTCTTTGTTCCAAATTACAAGTAAAGGATTATTTCACACCACAGGGGTTATTCTGTAAATTTAGAGTCTCATAATGTTAGCCTAATCGAAGTAGATAAGTTTAATGGTCCCCCAGTTGAGATTTCAAAGCTTTCAAATGGTTTATTTATGATAAGGCCTAAACAGTTTTATAAATTTAAGCGAATATAATAAATAATTTTACCAATTTTTTACTTTAAATTTGAATTATATAACTAATTCGAGTAATCTCTAGTTAATTAATTTAGATTATTTATATTTAAATTTTTGTTTTAAGTAAAGAAAAACTTATTCTTAAAATTTTAAAAATATCATACTTAAATAGTTTTAAGTTCCTAGTTTAAACCCTTCAACAAATATTTTTAAAAATTACTGTCTCCAAGATGGATTCGACCAACATTATTGAAGAACTTCCTCAAAACAACAAGGAAAACCAAGAAACCGAATTTCAAGCGGATGAGAATTTACGACGAGAGGATTTAACATATTACGTATTGGAACCTAATAATACGATTTTATTTATACGATTGAAACAAATGAAGAAATGGAGCTACAAAATTTGTTGAAGCACTGGAATTTAATTCAAATACATATATCCTCGTTTATATGGCAAGTAACTTATACATATTTAATTTTTTATAAAATTGTGTTAATTACAAGTAAAGAAACTTAAACAATTTTTTCTTCCAGATGAGAAGGTTTACATCAGTCAATTAAAACGGCTTAAAATATACCATACCGAAAAATTACTAAACGGATTTTCTTTTGGTGAAAAAATAAATTTCGAACATGAGCTCGTTCAATGGCAAACAATGCAGGGCATAACTATAAACAAACCATCAACTGATACATCAAGGACCATTTCGTCATATTTGTAAAACATAACTTTGCCACGGTCAATAAGCCTTGATGAATTACTCTCTGAGGATACTCAAGGTCAAATGTTGAAAAGACACTACGAGACCTAATATTGAATTTAGTGATGCAAACCGTCGTTTATTGGTCGATATAATAGTGGATTATTTTCTAAAAAACAAACTTCCGTTTACGACAGATGATTGTGAATCAATGTCTACGGAAATAGTTGAACTATTTCCAAAAGAAGAACAAGTAAAATCTCTAAATTTAATTATTTGTGCTTGTTATTTACTATATTTCAAAATTATTATCAATTTTAGACGGTTTACTACCAAAGAAGAAAAAATCAAGCCCCTTTAGGACGCCTATACAGCAAATATCATAACAAGAAGAATATTTATAAATCGAGCGGACTACTCTACCAGGTGACCTCTAAAAAATTGAACAACATTGAGAATGGAAGTGCCACAGAAAAAATCGAACTGCCCACTGTGGAAGCTTTGGATAATCATATAAGAGCTATTAAATTTCAAGCGTTGACAGAGACAGAACTCCTTCATGATTTGGCATTTTCAACAGCTCATCGGCTCAAATAAATTAAAGTTTGTAGAAGTACCGCTGATTTTATGGAAGAGTGGTCCCAATACCGGGACTCCAATGGATTTAAATTGATAATTTAAAATAATATTATTGAGTTAAATTTTATGTTTTAATACAATTTTTAATGAATTATTTCCAGATTGATATTGATTTCAAAGGTTAATACGCTCCAACATATAAATTATTTGACCAATTCGAAGATTTTGAAAGAAAAATAATACCAATATTTGAGAGAGATATTAGGGATATTGGTGCCGTGAAACTTTTACGGGACACAAGTCAAAACAGAATAATTTGTAAAAGTGTGTATTTTTTGTCGATATAATATTTCTCCTTTTATTTCTTCAATTTTACTTTTATTGACACTCGTATTTTTTTCAGCTGGTAAAGCAACTGATTCATTTCGTCGGTGATTCATTTAGTACATGCTATTTTAAAACCTACGACTGCGAGATGTTCTAAATCGGCCGAGGGAGTAAAGCAGTACAATAAATTTTTCATTATTCAGTCGCAAGAAACTTTTATGAAAGTATTTCTCTCAGCAAATGAAATAAGTAATTTCATTGCAACAAAAAAAGAAATTCGTGAACGCATCCAGCCGTTTATTCTAATAGATGGAAGTATCAGTGAGCCAAGATCCATATATGCGTATTTTGATGGCATTAAATATCTTATGCCAAATATTCAAACAGCTGTAGATAATGTTTTTAAAATTTTTAAATTAAAATAGTTTTTAATTTAAAATATCCCAGAGAATGTTGCAAAGTGTGGCAGTTTATTCAGGTTTATTTTTATGAAATAATTTTAGAAAATGAAATAATTCATTCTGCCGTTACAACATTGATGAAATCGTTAAATTCTCAAACAAATGTTTAATTTGTTTTTAAATTTTTTATCATAATACTAAATTTTATTACACACTGAATTAAAAATAAAATAAATAAATTACATATTAGGAAATATTATTAAATTGAACTTAAATACATGTATGTAAAAAGATTATTTTTTAAATAAATGCATTGAATTTAAATTTTTAGTTTTTACTTGAAATAGCCTTATTTTAAATTTAGTTAATTTAAACAATAACTTTAGTTTTCATAACTAAATAGGTCCAATAAATTATACAAAACATTTAGTTAATATAACTTTAACAATAATTTACCCTTAAAAAATAGCATTGTTAATGGGAAAAAAGTTTTATTTTATTAAATAAATAATTGTTTTATCACAAAAAAAAAATGTTTTCATCGTTATTAAACAAATACTTATTACAAATAATTTATATAATCTTATTAAGAGAAATTCGTTTTGTACTAGAAACAATTTTTATTTGTATTTACAAAAATTTTTTTTTTTTTTAAATTTACTAGTTTAACAAAAGTACCATTTTTATCATAACTAAATGTTTTGGTTACCCAAAACTTCAGTTGAGATAAACACGATTTTATTTAATAATTACTAGAGTTTTTTTTCAGTGTACAGTGCAGCAAATGACGATGTCGACAAAATGTTGGATTTTCTACAATCTTGGGGACTGGGATAACTTTGTATTAAATTCCAATGTAAGTAAAATATTTTATTGTGAATATTTTTATTTTAATTATCTTATCTTTCTAGATCTTGGAATGGATATCGAAAGCCTACAATATTTAAAAATAAGCCAATTAGATTCTTTCTTTGCGAGAAAACGGAATTTGGTACAAGAGTTCAATTTGAGCACCACCTTTTATTATGGCAGAAACAGATCAATAATGTTTCACGTGATGAAATCGTTAAAAGTTCCTGCATCGAATCATCAATTGTTCCTGCTTCTTCAAAATTTATTAATGACAAAACTGAAAATATGTTACCTGCAATGGTAAACAAACATTTCAATAATTTAATTAAAGTTCGTTAATTTAAATAATATTTTTTGTTGTAGTACGTGCAAAATATTCTCAGCGAATCAATAAGCGGGGAAACAATCTTAAACTTTTTTAAGTACAATAAATGCATGAAATATATGCTCATTAGTAGTAGATTATTATCTAATTAAGAAAAATTTAAAATCCTCGGTCAAACAAATTGAAGCAATTGCCAAGGATATATAAATTGCTTTCCTGGGGAAAATTTGGTATATATGTATATATAATTTAAATTTTAGTTATAACTTTATTTAATGGTGTATGTATGTTATGATATTTGTCACATTCCGCATTTTTTTGGATATTTTCAGACTACCTACTACATCCGTCGAAGTCACGACACACCTATTGGGAAGGTATTCAAAAATTTAACTACCAAGCGAAAAAAATAAGCCGGTTTATGAAAAAAGCGGCACCTAATATGAATCACACAATAATTTAACCATCACCAGTAAAACCACAAGTGGTAAAAACAGAAGTACAACGTGCTGCCAATTATATTAGCATAAAAAATGAATTGATTAACTTAAGCAGCCCAAGAAACCTGTTATTAGAAAAATGGCAAACTACTTCAAAAGATAGAATGCGTGAATTACAAAATAATAATGATCCATCACTTTCAGAAATTTTCAACGAATGGCCGTTATATAAACATCGTTTTGGGCCGGAACTCGTAAGTATAGAAAATTTAATATTTATTTAGCTGAAATTAACAAATTCGTCTTACAGATAAACATTGATTTTCACCCATCATACCTAACTGCCAGAGTCTTTATTCGAAGTGGAATGAATTCCTTCAAAAAATTCCGAGTATTGTTGAGACAAATCTAAAACATGCCGGATACAAGAAAAGTTTCTTAGATATTTTTACAAAAAAAAAACTAACTTAAAGAAATTGCATTATTTGTATAATAATTTATATATTGCCCCTTACTCTATCATCAGAAAATTCAAGTTTTGTTTTTTTATTCTCCGCTTCCTGTTTGAATTTTTATTGAAAAAACAAAAATAACATACAATTTTAAATTCTGGAATACGGCCTATTATTACTGTATATAAACTTTATGTATTGAATGTTTAATTAATGCTTAGTTTAATATATCTTCCTAAATTGAAATTATTAATATTCTAAGTGTACTTTTACTACCTTCAACAATGACTACAAGCCTAAAAACAAAAAATGTTGTCAAATATTCAGTAAAAGATAGCCAAAAATCATTTGTCCTTTTGGTTGAGACATTGGCAGAAAAGGAAATAGAGCTAAAACAAAAATCAAAACAATGAATATGATGAATAAGACGCTCATTCAGCAATTGTTATTGGGCATAGGAAAGACTGTCGATGCTGTTCAATTTTTAATAATAGTAGATGGAGTAAAATTTATTTGTTGAAGATTTTGGAAGCACTTGACAGACTACAATGATCTACAAGTTCCCGGAATAACCACCGTGTGGCGCTCCCATCATTCCGATTTGAGTTCTGTTTTTTTTGTTAAGTTGGTACATCTGTTGTTGATATTCCCACTAAATCTTAGCGTTATTGCTTGACATTTGCAAAAGTTACGTAGTCAATAGTACATCTATCTGTGTGTGTGTTGGCGATTATTTACAATTTTAGAAATTATTTACAATTTTAGACATGATTTGCGAGGCTGAATCCAATCCCACATTCATCAAAAGGATCATTACTGGAGACGAGACGTGGGTTTATGAGTACGACACGCAATCCAAAAATGAAATGATCCAACGAAAAATGCAACAAATACCATCCAACAGCCACCGAATTCACCTGATTTGGCTCCCTGTGACTTCTTTCTGTTTAATCGAGTTAAAAACCATTACGGGGAACGCGTTTCAGCAGCCGAGAGAAAATAATGGAAAAGTCGCCAACACACACAGAGTAGATGTACTCTTGACTACGTAGCTTTTGCAAATGTCAAGCTATGACGCTAAGATATAAAGGAAATATCAACAACAGATGTACCAACTTAACAAAAAAAACAGAACTCAAATCGGAACAATGAGAGCGCCACACGGTGGTTATTCCGGGAACTTGTTGATCAAGGTAGTATATTTCAAATTATATCAAATTTTCCAACTGGAATATCCTAAGCCATGTTATATCGTGTGGCTGTTTATTCAATAGTGTACCATCAATTATTACGTTGATAACCGATCTCGAAAATAGGCCGCAATAGGTCAGCTGTTATTAAAAATATAATCTTATATTTAGTGAAATTACATTATAATATTATGTTATAATTTGTCTATAGTTAAATTCGATAATATTGTGTGAGTTTGAATTAATAAAAGAAAGGTTTCATGAATATATATACAGGAATTAATAAATGTGGTTTTATTTTTTGTGCTCAGAACAAATTTGTACATTTCTAGTTAAATTCCAAATTAATATATAATATATATATATATATATATATATTTATATTTATATATATATATATATATATATATATATATATATATATATATATATATATATATATATATATATATATATATATATACATATATATATATACTAGATGACTTCAAATCTTTGCCAATTTTACCTATGTGCTATTCAAAATCACATATGTTAAATCCACTTAGCTTTACTAACCCTTTGTGTTGGTTTCACTAAGCTAAATTGCTAATTCGACGGAAGTTGAATTAACTGATTAACGAATTTTAAACTGTTTATTTCAAAGCTAAGCTAATGTAACATAACAGCCATATCCAATGTAACTTAACATTTAAGGGAAATTTGCTAATCACAAATATAAAACATTACCCTTGTGCTCAGTTAAAACCGCTTATTATATAAGGCAAAACATTTCCTTTGCATTGTGTAAAGATTACTATTAAATTTTTGTTAATATGGCTTAGCGCTAGGTAAGCTGAGTTTTAACTTTTTTTTTTAGCTGATTTAGCTGGCCGTTTTTCTTAAATACGACCTATATTTTCTTTCAGTGTACAAAGAAGAGAAAAGAAATAATAGACAAATTGAATTAAATTTGTGAGCGTAACAGTAGCTATACAATCAAGGTACACAGTAAATTATTATTGCGGAAAAAATTACTAATTATAAAAATATAATGAACGGAGCAGCGACAAGAGAATAGAGAAACTCAAATTAAATGGTGGTAATATATAACAAATGGATATTATTTATTAACATGATCAGGAATGCTTATGATCAACATGAAAAATCAAATCAGTCAACGACCATGCATTCGAAATTAAATATTGTTTGTAATCATTATCGTAAAGCTGGACCTACAAAGCTAAATGATTCAAACTGAAGGGCAAAAATAATTTTAATAAATCAAATTTCAATAAAACGAAAAAGAGTGATGCTATAAATGTCTCCAGTGTAAATGAATGTGACAATGTTCCAGTTTGTTTATGTGCGGTAAGTGACAACGAAACAAAATTATAGCACTCAGAGAAAAAAAAATGTTTTGAATGAATGATTGCAGTTATTATATTATGACCCAGGAAATCATATATCCTAATATATTATAATGATAAATTATTTATCGTTTATCTAATTACTTGAACTAAATATGATAGATTTTATTATATTATGGTAAATGAAATAATTTTCTTCTTTAATGTTTGCAACAATCGCGCGATTTGATTTAATATGGTCAACCTTGCAGGCACAGATCAAAGGAATTGTATCGTTCCAACCGCTTATACTGATAGTTGAATCACAAACGTTTTAAGTTGAAAAGAGCTTATAAATATAAATATAAATGAATGTAACTAAATACATATGTATATACACTGTATCAATAAATTCTTCGTACAGCACTCGGTTATGAAAACATTGATAAAAATAATAATTACAAATCAACCGTTTTTGTCCGTACACTTACACTTTCGTGAAAATTAACGCTAGCACATTAACAATTTATTATTTGTTGTACTCCTATTTTCAACTAACGGTAAATTACGAAACTTTTTCTTGCGAAAAAGTTAATTAGTCGTACTTTTTCCATGGCGAATCAAATATTATCAAATTAATTAAAAATGTGTGACTCTCGTACCAAAATTTGTGTAGAAATTAAAAAATTGATCATTAAATTGGAGTGTGAAGGTAAAAGTTTATCGGAAATTTTCAAAATAACTGATCGCCCGCGATCTTTGATTCGGAAGTGTTCTGGGAGAATGTTATTTCCTCGGACGAAAGTAAATTTAACGTTTTTGGTTCAGAAGGGCGAGTTATGGTGTGGCGGAAGCCTAACGCTGAACTTGAGTAAAACATGGTGGCTGAAGTATAATAGTTTGGGGAGCTTTTATCTGAAGGGGTATAGTATATTTGACCTTCATTGAAACCATAATGCACCGGTTTAATTATTTGGATATTTTGAAGGATAATTTGTTAATATGTGCTGAGAAAATGG
This sequence comes from Tipula vernalis, assembly GCA_958295665.1. Classification (NCBI taxonomy): domain Eukaryota; kingdom Metazoa; phylum Arthropoda; class Insecta; order Diptera; family Tipulidae; genus Tipula; species Tipula vernalis. The sequence goes on along the minus strand of OY282558.1, from coordinate 311,678,539 downwards.
GACATGGACAAGATTTTCGCACGAACGGGCAAAAAATAGCCCCGAAATAACTTGAAAGTTGGCGTTCTCAATGAAAACAAGGTTGTAAAGTGTCATTGCAGGAATTAGTTACAACACCAAATATTATACGTAAAGTAAATTAATTTATATCATGATTATTATTATTTTCAGGTTCTTAAATGTAAGAAAATTAAAACTGATTTTTTTGTTTGATTTGAAACTGTTTTTTTTTTATCAATGTTTCCTTAACCGAGTGCTGAACGGGCAATTTTTTGATACAGTGTACATAATATATTTTCAAAAAAAAAAATGATAGGCAAAAATTGTCAAGAACAATGTGGGTATATATGTATTCATCCCCTTGACCTTCACGTCAATTTTTAAGGTCATTTAAAGGTCAAGGTCATTTTTTTAAAAATTAAAACCCTTATTTTTGACAAAGGCTTCGAAAAGAGTGAGAAATTGAATATCCAAATATGTACTTTCCATACCCTCCCAAGGTACTTATGATTTGCTATGAAAATTAATTTTTTTTTTTTTTTTTCTTAATATGGTTAGAACAATCATAATAGGGTATATTATAATAGAATTAGATCTAGCATAGCAAAATAACGGTTTATTGGAATTTATTTATATCTCCTCGTGTTTGCTATGGACATACTCAATTGAATTTTTATTCTAACAAAGTGCAGTTATTATTACACCGAGAGAAATATTTGTAGTCTATTAACGAAGGAACATTCCTTAAAAAATGTATTAATAAATTTATTTAGTACAACCAATTGTTGTAAATACATATACTGTAAATTTATTCAAACGTATATATTGATTTTAATTCATTTTACATTGGCCCAACATAACTCAATTAATTAAACTAAATCCAGGAAATAAATTAATTTTATTGTTAGCAGAACTATTATTTGTCAAAATGATGAATATTAATCAATGCTTTTATTGGAAAACAATTATTGATAATTAATACAACAAATATTTTTCAAATAAAAAAAAAAAAATTGAAAATGATGAATATCACATTTGCTTAAAGAAGATTATTTATTTATACAACATTTAATAGAATTTAAAATGAAGAATAATGGAAAGTGATTCTTAATATCAATTAAATTTCTTTCGAACTTATCTGTTAAAACATGGTTGCTTCATTTATTCTATATATTGTTTTCATTTGTAGATATAAATAGAGATTCGAATATATTCGAATTTTGTAAAATTCGAGTATCGAATAATATGACATTTAATACCGCTTTATATGAAATATACATTCTAAGTTATCAGTACGAATACTGAATAGTTTTTAAGTCGCGTTTAATCTTTACCCAAACTGAAGTTATTGGTTTAACTTTCGCTCCCATTACCAATTCCACAGACTTTTGAAGTTCTGAGTTCAACAAATTCCCAATTATGTTGCAGTTCTTCTTCTTGGTTTACTTCAAATGTTGAAGTTGTCTTCAAATGTGTTCACCTGAGCTACTGTCTTTATCTTTGCAAAATATTCCTTTATAACTGATTTTATCGTTTTCGCTCAATAAATCAGATTCCCATTTTATAGAACATACATCAACGATACAATTGTTATTTCGGCAAGTGTTGATCCGGTTAATGAAGGTTACTTTAAAATATCTTTGGAAAGTGCTTCATTACAACAAAATTCATTACTTCATTAACAACCAGAACATTTTGTCCGATTTTAATCATTTCCGTTAAAGCATGTTGAAGCGGTTGTACTTGACTATACTCTCTTAATTTCGGCAATATTTTCAATTGTAACAAGGGGCCGACCAAAACCATTTAGAACAATATTCTCTTCTATCTTATGCCAAAGAGACGACTCCATCTAATAAACTTTCTTAAATCCTTTATAGACACGGTGTAAATGCAAGAAAATAATTTGTTATTACGGGTTCTATCAAAATCGCATACAGTAAATAATTTTTTTAATCAATTTGAACCAAAAATGGCGGATTAGTCCAGTCACAAAGTACTGGGGATGTTACTCGAGTTTTCGAGCAGTATAGATTACTTGCCCTAAATATGAACAATCCATAGAATATTATAGAGATTATGTATTCGTATATGCGTTCCAAAAACTAATTTAAGATGCACAATTATCATGGTAAGTGATTAATGCTGCAATATTTAAATTAAGTAATTTTCATAAAATTAACTAAATTTCTTATGAACATTTTTATTTCATTATTAATATTCTTTATATTTATTAAAATTATATTAATTCTAGTAAATTTCGTTAAATCAAAATAAACTTAATCAATAAGAGTGACTAATGTTATTGAATGTTTTTTATACAAATTAAAAATCGTTATATTAAAACAAATAATTCTTAGCCGAAGAAATTTCGGCGTCCTTTGTGGCATTATTGTATTAAAACTTTAAAAGTGATCTGAATACCTCCAAGTGAAGTCAAAAAGTTAGAAAGTATAAAATTTAAATTTTGTTTTTTCAAATAAAGTGTATGAAATTGCATCCATTCAATTTATATGTGATATTGTTTGCGGTATATTAAAGGAGTGGAAAATCCCTGATATAATTATTAAAAAATTCAAAGGTATGTGTGTGATGTGCTCCTATATAATATGTTCAATAAGTAGAAAAAAAAATTCTTCGAAAATCAACCGCAAAACCAACACAAATCTATTATATAAACTGGATTGTTGATTGCTGTAAAAAAAAGTTAAATTTCGTAAGGTTAGGAATCGCGTATAAACAAAATTTTGTTTTATAATAATGCGCACAAAAAATCAAATGTTTCCCTTATTTAACACACGTAGTTAGCACTGCAACACATAATTTCCTCGTTTGTTACCTCTTTGCCCATAAACTACTCTCCAGTTAGTTTTTAGGCAAAGAGGTAAGAAACGTGGAAATGTATATAATGCTTCTATGATTAATAATTAATAAACTCTCTATTACATTATTGCCTGGTTAAGTTTTTTGATATTTTCATGCTAACTTCTTACCGGTTGAAAATACCTTGCGAAGGATTCTTTAGCATAAAATTGTGATTTCCATTCGTTGTATATTTTATGTTTTCAGCCCTCTGGTTAATTAAATTTACTTTCAAAAATTGCACGAGTTGCAAAACTGTTGGATACATAAAAACCATATAACATGAAATTAATTGTAAGTAATATAAAGAAGGGAACAAAAAATTATTCCAAAGATTGTCGAAAGAGAATTATGCGAATGTAAGTTATGTCTAATTTATAAAATTTTAAATAATTTCCCTATTGGATAGTACAGCCGGATAATGGATATACCAAAAAAAGAAATTATATTATATTACTTACTAAATGAAGTAATTTCACTGGAAACTGAACACAATTAATTATCTCGTGACAAGCATTCGTTTAAACATATAAACGGTGTAGAGTAATAAATACAACTGATAAGCCACTTCCATTTCATTTTTATTCTATTCAGTTTTATGTTTTGTTCTAAATATTAATAATTTCTAAACATTTTTTTTTTCAGTTTGTAAAAGTTCATGCTACCAACCAGTAGAAATAAATTAATTCACCAAGTACATAAATAATATACAACATTTATAACAATTGCAGAAAACCAAATTACTTTTCCCTTTTAATTCCCCATTTCTTGCGACCGTGTTAAATGTTATACACAATTTAATATTTTGCCTTGTACAAATTTAGTTTGTTGTTAAAACCAACTTTGTTAATGTTGTTTTAAACGAGTGTTTATTGTGTTTATATGGATATACAAAAAAAAAAAAAAATAACGCGAAAATTTATTTTTAATTGAGTTAAACAACTGGATAAATAAATAATGATGCAGTGAAAATTATGCTCGGCTGGTTCGGAAAAAATGTTTTCTTCGTTCCTTTTTGTTTTTGATTAAAAATCCAAGGGTGAATGAACAAATTATTTATTTATTAAAAAATAATAAAGTTTGGTATAAAGTATTAAGTGTGAGTTTTGGTGTATAGGCCTTCGTTGTTTTACGCGTTGATAATATATTATAATATGTACGCATCTATTGAGTTTTGTGCGGCAATATAAATCTAATACCAATATTTATGGCATATACTGTTTGAATTTTGACGCTTAAAATATGCAATATACATTTTGGTTGTTTATTCTGGAGATGAACTTCGCGTAAAAATAATAAAAAAAAAATGTATAAAGAATAAAATAAATATTCGCGTTGTCTTATAACGCGGTATCGACTGGAACTATGTATATTATATGTGAAAGAAAATATGTAATACCGAAAAATGTTGTCAGTTAGCCGTATCAGATATAAAAATGTTCCAGCTTAAAAAAAAAAAAATAAGATTTATTCAAAAATCGTATTACGTTGAAGGCATATAATTTCCGTTTTGCAAGGAGATGAAAATTACATAAATTTTTTTGTTTTTTTTTCACCGTTTTATCTCGCTGTGTGCTAAATTGTATAACTAGTTTTTGGTACGTGAAGTTGGTACTTTTTATATTCCACCTATAAAATTATCCTATTTCAACCTTTTGATATATTTGTACATAATATAATAATACCAACTCCTTAGCACACAAACATTTGGAGGAAAAATTCTCATTTTCCTTAAATATCACACCTGATACTTTTTTTTCCATTTCCAGGTTCTTCTCTTTTATTTTGCTCGTTGTTCTTTTTCATCTTTCATTTTCTTTTATGGTACAAGCTTTTCATTTTGATATTATTTCATTTTTATTTTTTTTTATATTTATATATTATGTATGTGGGTTGGATGGAATACTGACAAGAAAATAATATTGCACAAAAAAAAAAAAAAAATTTATACGAAAAATGTATGTTGAGAAAAATAAAAATGGTTATGCGGTCAGAATTTTTAAGCATGATGAAAATGAAATACAAGAGAAATAAAAATACAAAAAAAAAAAATGAAATGATATATAAAATAAAATGAAAGAATTTTCATTTTTATCTTTACATTTTTTTGTGAGTGTTCTTTTCTGTTTGGCTTACGAATAAAACTGAAATGTTTTTTTTTCCTGTTTGTATGGAATTGAAACTAACACGAAATATTTTTTGAATGTAGATGTACATAAAAAATAATAATAATAATAATTTTACAATAGTTCTGTGGGATTGTGTTATAATATGTATATACAATATAATATGAAGATGGAAAAATATATTATTTTCATTCTTGGCACATCAAAAATATAACAATGATCAATTTTATCCATTGTGCTGGAAGATACTCGTTTATTTATTAAAAGGGCTTTGAAACAATGAAATTCCGTATTTAATGCATGACTTTAACTTTATTTGGAAAAAAGGAATTTGTGCACTGTATTCACAATAAACTATAATTATTCTATAGCT